>CAOJBI012540589.1:0-10303 GCA_948277035.1 Euphorbia corollata
CATTGTGTTGCTGGAGCTGCTAACTGGGAAAAAACCCGTGATGTTTACTCAAGATGAAGATATTGTGAAATGGGTGAAGAAGCAGTTGCAAAGTGGTCAAATTACAGAACTTTTAGAGCCGGGTTTGCTTGAACTTGACCCCGAATCATCAGAATGGGAAGAGTTCTTGCTAGGAGTGAAAGTTGGGTTGCTCTGCACAGCACCAGACCCCCTTGATCGGCCAAGAATGTCCGATATTGTTTTCATGCTAGAAGGTTGCCGTGTTGGTCCCGAAATGCCGTCTTCAGCCGATCCGACATCTCAGCATTCACCAGCACAGTAACCCGAAACATTTTGAGATCATTTGTCAAATGTTTATCATTAATTTCCCAGACTTGACTGTAACATTATTATTATTTGTTTGGATAAATTGGCGCTCTTCATGTTCTATCCTTTTAATAGTTAATTAGCATTTACTTATTTGGGGGAAAGGTAGGACCAGGTATATCAGTCAACGATAGGGACAGGCGACGCAAAAGATGACGGGAAGAGGACAAAAGTGGGCCAAGAGGAGCCCCGCCTTTATCTCCCGCCAAACCAGACCGAGAGAGAGAGAGAGAGAGAGAGTCACGTGGCAGAGGAAGCGCTCTTTAGTAGTGGAAAAAGTAGCCGTTAAGGTGGTGGGGCCCGGGAGTACAACTGGTCCGGCCGAAAATAAAAGAGAAAAATAGGTGAAAAAATAGTGTACTTTTCTATGATGGGGTTGAAATAGACCAGGGATCCCTGCTGATGCCACGTGGCTTCTCTGTCGCAGCTAAGTTTTCTTTTGTGTAGGGTAACAGGCTACAAAAATTTAGGCCTTATCTAATGAACCAAAAGATAAAAGGCAACGAGAGAAAATGATAGTTCAACTTCCACACGTGTGTACTAAATTACCTAATTAATGGTTTCATTTGCTCAAAATGCCCTAACATTTATAAAAGATGTTAGTTCTATGCCATTGGGTAACTTAATAATCCTGAACAATTTAAATTATGCACCAATAAATCAAAGAGAAATTCCATAAATAATGAGGGTTTGATTTTGAAAGTAGTAAGATTATATTTTTGTTGGTGGGATGCAAATAATTGGCGTGTCTGTAAATTATCAGCTTTTTATATGCATGGATGCACATGCCCATTATGTTAAAAATGCAGCTTATGCCAGAATGAGGCCAGTCAGCATTTATATCAAACTTTATATTATAGTTGTAAAATAATATATCAAAGCAGTGGACCGTTAAAGCCTCAATTGAATAGTTTAATGGTTTCCATATCTTGATTGCTACAACTCTTCTGCATTTCTGTTTCCCCTTTGTCTTTTTCTTTCTCACAAAGAAAAACAAATTTGCCCGTTTTTTCATTGGAATTCTCTTCATTCCTGTTTTTTTTTATTATGTTTTTTACAAAACTAAGACGTTGTTTTCCTCGATTTATCTATCAATTTATTGAATTAAGTTGATTTGAGTTCCGATTCAATATCTGATATTGAATTTATTATTATGTTCAAGTTTTAGTATTCAATATATTACTGTAGTTAAAATGAACAGTCCTGGATAGTAAATAGTAAACCCATAGTATTTTGTAATGTTTTACAAAAATTAATAACTATTATATTTATAATGAATAAATAAATAAAATTAATATTTTTTATATATTGATTATAATTAAAAAATTAAAAATATTATTTTAATTTAATGATAATAATAAGTTCAAAATAATATTAAAAATATAAATATTATGATGGTTTGTAATAATAAGTTTAGCTATTATTGTAATTATTAACTATTAATAAATTTTATTTTAATATAGTAGTATTAGTTTAAAATATTGTGAATTATTATTATTAAAATAGTATTTTAAAAGGTAGTAGGGTATTATTATTTTAATTATTATAGATTATTCTCGTTACTATATTAATATTTTAAGATAGTATTATTATTATTGTTATGAATAACCATTCTTTAAGTAAGTTTCAGTTTTTCAATTTTATCATATTAAGTTTCAATTCAATTTCAAGATATTTATTTTCAGTTCAGTAAATTCTGAATAAGTCGAAAAGAACGTAGCCTAGATATGCAATTTTATTAATTTTTGAATACCTGATTCCCATGATGGAAATATACCTATTCACGAGCCAGGTGGCCAAGTCCGCTTCAATTGGCTGGGCCTTGACAATCAATTTTTTTAAAAAAGTATAATCAGGGCTCAAGCCAGTCAAAGTTTAAAATTTTATGGATCGGACTTGATTTTTATATCAATACCCAAGTTATCTAGGTTGAAGAATAATCTTTTTAATTATCATATATTTAGTTTATTTACAGATAGAATTTATAACTATTTTGAATTTTTATATATTTATTGATTTCGTGTACTTTGCTAAGATAATGTTAGTAAATATTAAATATTTTTAGTAAATAATGCAATTAAAGTAAAATTTAAATATATTTTGGGCTTTCTATTTAGTTTAATAACAAAATCTACGAGACTGGGATCTTGGTATAATGGTTAAGATAGAAATCGTGAATTTTAGAGACTACAGATTTGAGTCACATTCGGGACGAATTAAAAATTATCCTTTCGATTTAATATAAGCCTAAATGAGGCAAATTTAAAAATAAATAGCAAAATTTACAACACAAATAAACTTTTGTGGGCTTGGATCGAACTTGGGAATGATCCCGTAGGCACCGTACAAGTCCAGTCTGAATTCGAAATTTTTAAATATGAACTTAACTGATGTTGGATTGATATTTTCAATAAAAGGCTGACAAAACCTGCCCAAACAAACTAACCAATCTTTATGGAAAAGTTCAACCCTTTAGTGCTCAGTAAGTTTTGATTTATTCCAATGATCTATGAGTTATGCTTTTTTAAACCTGGTTCCCATAATGCAATCCTAACCGCTACAAGGCCCCGGGAAAAATTGTGTCGTTGTTGCTACATGTTTAGATTCGGTGTTTTCGTTAAATATATAGAAATTTTTTTATCATTATTTTATTATAATTGTATAACTCAATTAGGGCTTTTAACTAGCAGCATCGGGGCTTACTTTGAATTAGCTCAGTTTGAAAATAAACATGATTGAGCTTGGCTCAGCTTGAAACTTAATAGAGATCCCAATAATTATGTTATATCCCTATATTTATGTTGTATCCCTTGTAATTAGCCATGTTCTAGTTATTTCCATTTATAGCTATCATATTGTAAATTATATAGGGTTGAGACAGAATGAGAAGGCAAGGAAAAATTACCATTCAATATGGTATCACGAGCCCAGGATTAATTCTACAGCTGCCGACCATCCTTCTCACGGCGTTGCTCCCTCATTCTTTCTTCCAACCATGTCTACCAAAGCCAATATCCACCCCGCCTCCACTGTCTCAAACATCAAAAGTTTTATCCCGATTACCCTCGAGATGGAATCCGGCCAATATGGCTCGTGATCTGAACTCTTCCACATCCACTGTCGGGCCTTTCAGGTCACCGACCATCTTTCCCCTCCACCTGCTACCTCTAATTCAACCACCGCTACTGCCGGAAAAGAAGCAGACACACCCAAAAATGATGACGATTAGGATCGTCTCGACGCAATCGTCCTTCAATGGATATACGGTACAATTTCCAACGACCTCCTTCACACCATCCTTAAACCCAACACCTGCTACCTCTAATTCAACCACCGACCATCTTTGAATTAGCTCATCTTTCCCCTCTACCTGCTACCTCTAATTCAACCACCGCTACTGCCGGAAAAGAAGCAAACACACCCAAAAATGATGACGATTGGGATCGTCTCGACGCAATCGTCCTTCAATGGATATACGGTACAATTTCCAACGACCTCCTTCGCACCATCCTTAAACCCAACACGACCGCTCACGCTGCTTGGGCGGCTATTGAAGATATTTTTCAGGATAACAAGAGTTCTCGCGCTATTCATCTGCTTCACAATTTTTCGAATACCAGGTTAGACGGATTCTCGAGTATGTCAGCTTATTGTCAAGAATTGAAAGTTATCGCAGACCAACTTGCAAATGTGAACGCCCCTGTGGATAACGATCGATTGGTACTTCAACTCATTGCTGGATTAAACGAATCGTATGAGGGCATTGCCACAATCCTGCAACAACAAGAGCATCTTCCCTCGTTCTACACGGCTCGTTCCAAACTTGTCCAGGTTGAAGCTCGGAAGGTCGAACAAGCGCTCAAGCCTCCAAAACTGCAGGAACCGCTCTCGCCGCTGGAACAACAAAATCACCTATTGCTGATCAACATACGAACATCGTACCTGAACGCCACCGTGGTCGTTGTCGTGGCTCCCGAGGTCATGGTCGCAGTCGGAATTCAGGCCGTGGTCGCGTCCCATGGTTCCCACCGTCTACCGGATTTTGGCAGCCACCATGGTCTAACAACTGGTCTCCACAAAATCATTTTCAACATACCAAACAACAGCCTTCATGGGCTTGTCCCCCTTGCCCATATCCAAATTCAGGCTCTAGACCACAACAGTCCAATCACTCAGCCCAAGGTTTACTTGGACCCAGGCCAAATCAAGCTCATCATGCAGCATATGCTCCCACAGATATCGAACAAGCCCTATACACCATGTCCTTGCAGCAACCTGATCCTACACTCTATATGGACACCGGGGCGACCACCACCATGACAAACGAGCCAGGTGATTTCCACACTTTTTTTAATAATTGCATTAATAAAAATATAATTGTTGGTAATGGCGATACGATACCGGTTCTTGGACAAGGCACAAAACATTTACCCAAGCCATTCACACCCTTTGTCCTTAAAAATGTCCTTTACTCACCGAAATTACTTAAAAATCTTATCTCCGTTCGTCGCTTTACCACCGATAATTCTGTGTCTGTTGAGTTTGACCCATTTGGTTTTCTTGTGAAGGATTACAAGACCCGGACCCCTATCCTTCGGTGCAATAGCAGCGGTGATCTATATCCACTTGTGCTCGGGTCTCCCTCTTCACCGCCATCAGCCTTTGCAGCCATTTCCTCACAACTCTGGCATCAACGTCTTGGTCACCCAGGATAACAGTCTTTACATTCTTTAAAAACTTCATGTTCTATTGACTTTAATCAGCCTAAAAATAATGTATGCCAGTCTTGTGTCTTTGATAAAAGTGTTCGATTGCCATTTCATTCATCTATTACTTGCACTTTCCAACCCTTTGACATAATCCATAGCGACTTGTGGACTTTTCCTATTATTAGCACAGGGGGACATAGGTATTATATACTATTTCTAGACGACTTTACCAATTTTTTATGGACCTTTCCTCTTGCTAAAAAATCCCAAGTGTTTACCATTTTTCACCAATATGCAAAACAAATAAAAACTCAATTCGAACGGACCATAAAAACATTCCAATGCGACAATGGAAAGGAGTATGTAAATACTTCATTTCAACAGTTTCTCACCGCCAATGGAATGGTTTTCCGTCTTTCATGCCCTTACACCTCTTCTCAAAATAGTAAAGCCGAACGAAAAATCCGAACCATAAACAACATGATTCGCACTTTACTAGTCCACGCCTCCTTGCCAAACCATTTTTGGCATCATGCCCTTGAAACAACCACTTATCTTTTAAACATCCTTCCTAAGAAACCAAACAAGCCAAAGTCTCCAACCGAACTTCTCTACCACACCACACCTACTTTTGACCACCTACGCGTCTTCGGATGCTTATGCTATCCCCTCACCCCGCCCATCACTATACATAAACTTGACAATCGTTCGTAACCTTGCGTCTTTTTAGGCTACCCTTTGACTCACCGGGGGTATAAATGCCTAAACCTTATCACCAACCAAATCATCATTTGTCGTCATGTCATTTTCGATGAAACCACATTTCCCTACAAACAAACTCCAACGAAACCGCCATCTTATGATTCTCTCATCGACACTCTTAACCCGCCATTTTGGCCTCATATTCATACCCGTTCACCAAGTGACCCAACTGTCTCTACATCAATCCCTTCTAATACCCACGACCCAACAACAATATCAATTGGGTCAGCTCAACACCACCCCGCCTCTCAACAAACTCTTATTCCCTCACACCCATCACCCCAACCATCCCCAACCCAATCTGCCTCCACAACAACACCTCATCCACTGCCACCGCCTACCCGAACAATGCGTACCAGCTCCATGAGTGGCATTGTCAAACCGAACCAGTTTTTAAATCTCCAAACCTCCACCACCATTGATACAATCACTCCTATACCCAAAAACCCAGCTGATGCCTTGTCTATACCGGTATGGAGTTCTGCCATGACTAACGAGTATAATGCACTTATTAAAAATGGTACGTGAGAATTAGTACCTCGAGAGCCACACATGAACGTTATACGAAGCATGTGGCTATTTAAACACAAATTTAGATCGGATGGTAGCTTGGAACGGTACAAAGCACGTTTAGTTTATGATAGGCGTACACAATAGGTATGAATAGATTGTGGTGACACTTTCAGTCCAGTGGTAAAACCAGCCACCATCCGAACAGTTTTGGCATTAGCCTTGGCTAATTCGTGGTCAGTACATCAATTGGACGTCACTAACGCTTTTCTTCATGGGAATCTCCACGAGACCGTCTACATGCACCATCCTATGGGTTTTCGTGACAGAGTTTTTCCTAACCACGTTTGCTTACTCAGGAAGTCTCTGTATGGGCTTAAGCAAGCCCCGCGTGCTTGGTACCAACGATTTACAGACTATGTCTTATCTTTGGGTTTTCACAACAGCAGATGTGATGCTTCTCTTTTCACTCTCCACAGTGGCCATGACACGGCTTTCCTGCTCCTATATGTTGATGACATTCTCCTTGTGACCTCTTCTAATCATCTTCGCCAACAACTTATGGCCAAGCTTGCTTCTGAATTTGCCATGAAAGACCTCGGACCTCTCAGCTTCTTCTTGGGCATCTCGATCACCAGAAACAAGAACACAATGTTCTTATCTCAGCATTCTTATGCCACTGACATTATTACACGTGCAGGTATGCAAAACTGCAACCCAGTGTCCACCCCAGTTGACACTCATCCTAAATTAAGTGCCAACTCAGGTGAACCCTTCCATGATCCCACCCTATACAGGAGTCTCGCCGGAGCACTTCAATACTTGACATTCACACGACCGGATATCACATATGCTGTACAACAGATTTGTATGCACATGCACGCTCCGAGAACCGATCATTGGAACGCCCTTAAACGAATCATCATATATATAAAGGGCACAATCACCTTCGGCCTAACTCTTGGACACACCCCGGCCCCGTCTCTACTTGCGCATACAGATGTCGATTGGGCAGGGTGTCCTGATACACGCAGATCCACCAGTGGCTACTGCATTTATTTTGGTGATAATCTCATCTCTTGGTCCTCAAAACGATAGTCTACGGTTTCTAGATCCAGTGCTGAAGCTGAGTACCGTGGGATCGCTAATGTGGTTGCCGAACTATGTTGGTTACGTAATCTACTTCTTGAGCTTCATCACCCATTAACACGTGCCACACTTGTCTATTGTGACAATGTCAGTACCATCTATCTTTCAAGAAACCCAGTTCAACACCAACGGACGAAGCACATTGAGCTCGATATCCACTTCGTTCGTGAGCAGGTGCAACGCGGTCAAGTCAGGATTCTTCATGTCCCTTCCAGATATCAGATTGCCGACATCTTTACGAAAGGTCTACCACGCATTCTTTTTGAAGACTTCAGATCCAGTCTCAACATCCGGTCTCCTCCTGCTTCGACTGCGGGGGTATAATAGAGATCCCAATAATTATGTTATATCCCTATATTTATGCTGTATCCCTTGTAATTAGCCATGTTCTAGTTATTTCCATTTATAGCTATCATATTGTAAATTATATAGGGTTGAGACAGAATGAGAAGGCAAGGAAAAATTACCATTCAATAAAACTCATTGAATTTTAAATATTTAAGCTCGGTTCAAGCTTGTATAAAACAAGCTCGGCTTGAGTTCACGAGCTAACGAGCCTTATTTACACTTTAGCTTGTGAACTTGATTTTTAAATACATCTATTTACCAAATCAAAAAACAATACATGTAAAATATATAATCCAAAATAAAAAATTAAATTGTGAAATTAGGTTATTTTTTATGCTAGTAGTGATAAGAATGAAAAAATATGAACACACTATATGCATTATAAGTTTTACATTTTTTTTCGTAATAAAAAATATTTAAAACAGGACTATGCATATATTACATATAAGAAATTAAAAAAATTAAAGTAATTGAAATAATTAAATGAGACTGCTCGCGAGTTTTTAAGCTGAACCTTAAGATTCTCGACTTGACTCATTAACATATCGAGTCAATCTTGAAATCGAGTCGAGCTTTGACCGAGCCAAACTCAAACTACTCACGAACTGCTCAACTCGTTCGCAACTCTAAGCTCAACACACTTCGATTTCATTGCGATTATAAGTTTTCGAGGCTAACCTCAAAAGACCAAATGATATATTACACATTCTTTAATTAAAAGTGGAGGCCGAATAATCCATGTTAGATTATTATTATTAAATAAAAAGAAGAACACGTAGGGAAAAAAAACAACAACATGAAAATGCTCTTAAATAGTATAGTCATAAATCTAACATCCAACAAGACGTGCATAACCTCTTAATTATAGAGTTAGGAATGAGAGTATTTGATGGATTTCCTAAACGCGTTAAGCTTGTTATCTACTACCGACATAATTTATTTTGTTTCCTGGGATAGCAAACGAATGTGAAGTACGCTTGTATTAGGAAGTTCTCAACGTCAATGTCCAAGTAGTTTCCGGTTGCAGATATATAATGTAACCATGTTAGAATTTGGCAGGGTTGTTACAACAGGCTACTCTTATTTTTACCTAATTACATTACAATTAAGGCTAATCAACATATTTTTCAAAAAAATAAAAATATTGAGGTTACTGATATGTAAATACATACGTAATTAAAAAAAATATGTAAAAAATATTAATTTCTTACAGCACGTGAATTTCTTTATGTAAAATGATTAAGCATAGTTGCAAATCACATTATATCATAGAATTGAAATGAACTTTTTGTAAGAAAATATTAATCAATTACATCAAGGATACAATGATGGCATGCTTAGATGAAGATACAAGGATACAATTATAAGTCATCCTTAGATAAAGATAGACATGACATGCTATTCTTTTTAAATTGACTATTACTTTTTACTTTTCTGGCACTTAATGTTTAGTTGTTTACTCACAATTTTTTTTATAATTTATAGGATAAAAAATAATCAAACATCAAACAACTATCAACAGTCACATTTGTGTCGAGTTGTGCAAAGGGCAATGCCACAAAACCTTCTTGAGATAATACGATAACGGTCCTTTGTGGAAAATATGCCCAAGCGCGCACTGAAGGCTTGAGAATTGAGAACATCCACCATCCAAGAAAATCCTTAGTATGGCAGAGAATAGACCCAATGAGCCTTCTTGGTTTGGGCTGAACCAGGCCCAGCCAATTAGCTACAAAAAAATCTCTGCTGATCTATTTTAAACCTTGCAGAGGTTCCTATATCTGTCAAAAAAAGAAAAAAAAAAAAAAGAAGAAAAGACTAACCCACCGTTGATTCACCTTGAACAAAATGATAGAAATATTATTGTCAGATTTTCGAAGATAGTTTATCTGGTTTTCTATGAATAGCAATCAATATAGATTGCAAAGTCATCAATTTAATCATTTTTTCAAACATGAAATTCACGTCCTAGCGATTTAGCGATTGTTTCGATAGATGATTACCTTTTCAAATTGTTTTATCTGTTTATAAAATCAATACCATATTATAAATGTAAATTTAAATTTTATATAGCTAAAGTGCATCGATTTCCCCGGACTTGGTATTTTTTCCCTGATGGTACATTAAATTTTGGCCAAATGCATACGGAACCCTCTGAAGTTGGCATGAAAAGCCCTCCGCCACCCCAAACTTTCAACTGTGACACTTTGCCCCCCAATGTTGGCAAAACTGATACATTTTGCCCCCTCAATGCCACGTGTCAGTTTCTGATTGGTTTGACTTTTTCAAAATTTCAAAATCTTTGAAAAGTCAAACCAATCAGAAACTGACACGTGGCAATAAGGGGGCAAACTGTATCAGTTTTGCCAACATTAAGGGGCAAAGTGTCAAGTTTGAAACTTGGGGGTGGCGGAGGGCGTTTTGAACCAACTTCAGGGGGCTCCGTATGCATTTGGCCT
>CAOJBI012541074.1:0-63677 GCA_948277035.1 Euphorbia corollata
TGAACAGGCTAATTGCGCCAGAGAGTACAAATTGAGTGCGCAGTTTGGCACCTCGATGTCGGCTTGGCTCATCCACATGAATGCAAGAGTCATGAAGGGTTCGACTGTTCGTCGATTAAAGAGCTACACGAGCTGGGTTAAGTATTTAGCCCCTTCTTCCGTGAGGAAGTTTCCTTATCTTAGGGGAGTTTTTCTATAAAAACTCTTCACTGAACAAATAAGGAACATATTGATTTCTGTCTTATCTGTAGTCAATATGAATGAACACTGACAGAAGACGGTGAAGGCTAAGGTTAAATGTAATTTAGCTACGCTAATACCGTGGGAAAGCAGGGGTAGTACCAAAAAGGATGGCAAGTTTTTACCCTTTTTTTTTTATAAAAAAAAAGGATAACTACACCCGCGGATCTTTTTCGCAAACATCTTTCTTTTTTATAAAAAAAAAGAAAACCATCTTTTTTATCTACTTAAACGCTCCCCGTAACGACTCAATATATTCAATATATTGGACATATAGAATAATAAAACTATGTGTAAAACCGTCAGCATTATATTATTCACAAGTTATATCACACGTTTATAAACTATCTGTCATAACCCATTAACCAGTTGGTTTTTAAGGGCACGAAAAAAAAGAAAAAAGATATTTTTTTTTCTCCCCCCCCCCCCCTTTCAATATTTGCGTAATTTTTTTTGTTGTGTTGTTTGAAGCTGTTACGGTAAACAATTCAAAAAACCTTGCCCATTTTCTGAGCTTCATTTGGTATTCGTTGCAACCTTCGGTTTAGATTTATAAGATGCTGGCCTAGATAGGCTAGGTATTATTCAGAGGGCGCTTTGTCAAAAAAGCAAGTATGAGGCAGGTGTTAACACCTCCTGCTTTACACTACTGCGAAATTACCCTAGTGAGAGTCGAAGGCTGGAGTCCCTGGATTTTTCCCTCTTAAGAGATATGCGATAGCTAATATTGGACTTTCGTCCTATTCTAATAGGTAAAAGGTACCCAGGTCACAAGTTTGGGTGAGCATCTTTAGTAAACGATAAAGAGAATAAAAACTCTAGGCTAATCCATAATGTAAATATATCGTAATAAGGACCTTATCTTGTTAAGGGGTTAGAAAAAAAGTCTAACCACGTAGTTGAGGAAGAAAATCCCTCAAGCAACAAGACCTAGCCTGTTAAGGATATAAAGATTGACAATAGGAACTATCAAGTTACCTCCTATTTGCGGATTCTTTCAGTGTCTCTATCTTTAACAACATTTACATAACAAGTTAACACAAACATGAATTGAATATTAAATAAAAAAAGATTAACTGGCGACTACATAGCGGGGCTTGTACAAGCGGATGGTTCCTTTTCAGCTGTACTGACTAGAAAAACTAGAGGTACAAAACAGTATTTCAATATATCTCTTGTTTTTACTATTGTGCAAAACGAAAAGTATAAAGATTTGATATTAGAAATACAAAAGAAATTGGGTGGAGTGGGTCACTGGTACACAAGTAAAAAGGATAAAACCATAAGATACCAGGTAACTAAACAAAGCGATTTATTAAATGTAATTATACCCTTTTTTATGAAGCATCCATTGAGAAGCGGTAAACTAAGGAGTTTCTTACATTTTAAGTATATTGCCGAGATTATGTCTACAAGAGCTCACTGAAGCAATAAAAATATTTTATTGAGTTTAATGGTAGTAGCTGGAAATATGAATCCTTTAGGTAAATTAGGGAATAAAATTAGATACTTAACTCCTGTTGAACAAAATTATGTTATAAATAATATCCAACCTAAAGGGGTAGACATAAGTAAATTAACAGAGAGTATAAATAATTTTAAACCCAACAAGTTAACTTTAGACTTTATTAAGGGACTTTTTGATGGAGACGGGGGACTATCGGTTTCCTTAGTTCATTTTAGAGAGGGCAAGTCAGATAACAATATAATTTCTATAAGACCTAAATTTACCATTGTTCAAGATTGCCATAATATTTCATTGTTGAAGGAAGTAAAGACGTATTTTAATGAGAGAGGGTTTATACACAAATTAAGTAATAATTGTAGTATTTATAATTCTGGATCTAAACCTGATTTAATATCCGTTATTTTCCCCTTGATGGCAGGTAAGCAAGCCAATGACTTGCTTACAAATTATAACATAGATGAACTAGAGTTGCCCCTAGTTAAATATAATAAAATTTATTATGCAAATAAGATTTTAGAGTTAGATACTTTAGGTATCAAAGATGAAAAAGCTTTAAACGACGTAGTAACATTATTATATAATATTATTAAGAACACTGGTGGGTTGACATTAGAACAGTACAGAGATCAAGTTAAACATAAATTAACTAAGAATAATATAATTGAAGATATAGTCTAAACAGGCGTGAAAACGCTTGAGTTTTGTAAATACGTCGTGAGACAGTATGGTTTCTATCTTCTAGAGGAAATTAGAGTAAAATAAGGATAGCCCCTTCGTACGAAAGGAGTTGGGTATGTTAATCCCTGGTTTACCTGTTGTTTATTTATTGCCTAATATTAATCTTTGGAATATCCCACTAGACATATAGTAATTTAAATATAAATATTGGCTAGCTTCTATCTTATTAGTAGTCTGGGTCTATTTATAGTTACTTATCATGGAAATTACTTTACTCTAGTAATTATTGCATGTGAGTGCAATCATGTACATAGGCACGGCAGGAAAGCTATATTAATTAAAAATAAGTGCTGAATGCATCTAGGCACGAAGTTTACCTTAAGATACTTTTAAAAATACGTAATAGAACATTACGATATAGGCTTTAGCTGTAAGAATTTTGATGTTTTTAGGTATAAAGTACTAATTTTATTCAATACTAAATAATATACATATCACTCCCTGAGGGGATAATTGGAAAAAGAAGACAACGTTAATAATTATCATAATTTCTTACTTTTTTACGAATGTAAAAAAGTAAGAAAACCAATGTAAAGAAAAAAAAGCCTGGTTAGCATAAAAGAAATGCACCCGTTTTGTAATCGGAAGAAGTAAGTGCGATACTTGCACTGGGCTATGTATATACACAGAGTATACAAACTTTACTCTATTACTTTGTTTTTTTTCAGGACTTTTTTGGATAAAAAAGGTAAATAAGATAAAATGTTAGTACTCTTTAAAGATTTTTTTTGAATCTACGAAGCTGTTACGGAGCCGTTTTTCTAAGCTTAGAAAAATCGTAGATTCAAAAAAAAAGAACACAAAAGGAGAAGAGCGAAAGCAAAGGTGTAAGAAAACCCTTTGGGGTTTTCTGAACCTATCTTTTATTTATTATAAAAATAAAAAATAGATACGAAAATAAAGAGTATTACCTCTTGTAATTTGTTTTCTTTTTTTTATTACCCTATACTATTACATAATTTTATAATTATACATGTGGGTTGATGTAATTGGTAACATTATTGGCTCATGCCCAAAGTATAGAGGTTCGAGTCCTTTGTCCACATATAAAAATGAAAAGGTTATAGCTTAATTGGTAAAGCAAGCTGCTCATGATAGCTCAGATGAGTGTTCGAGTCATTCTAGCCTTATTTATATTACATCAAGTGTATTTTATTAATGGACAATAAGAAAGTAGAGCAATACTAATAATGAAAAGTTTTTTTTTCTGCTTTTTTTATGGTTTTTAATAGCTTCTATAAAGTATAAAAGATATAAAATGGTAACTTACAAGCTTATTATATATATTTTGTATATCATTATAGATTTTATTTACGGAAATCCGAGTGCTGGAATTGGTAGACAGGGCGAACTTAAGATTCGCTGACGTATCGTCGTAAACGTTCAAGTCGTTTTTCGGATAAGTAATAAGCACGTAAGCGGAAAATAAACAATATATTTTTCTATTGTTTTATACAAAGTATATTTGCATATATTAGAAAAAAGGGAAAAGAAAACCCCTTTTTTTCTTTTCACGTTTACTGCTTAAAAAAAAAAGTGTGCTAGATCTAGCATTCTTTTTTTTGAAGCTGTTACGGAATCTAATATTCGTAGATTAAACACAAAAAATGGCAAAGGTGTAACAATAGGTTCGTTTTTCTTTGCTTACTTAGTAAGCAAAGGAAATCTACTGAAAAAAATTCCTTTTTTTATTTATTTTTGGAAGTTTATAGACTTATCCATTCATAAAACCTCCAAAAAAATAAAAAAAGTCTTTTTTAATTTAATTGCTCCGCTAGAAAAAAAAAGTTTTTTTTTCACTTCGTTAGAAAAAAAAAAATTTTTCTCTCCTGTTGAGTTTCTGAACCTATTTTCTTTTTATATATTTATGATTTATATTTAAATATTTTTTTCTAAGTAAAATGGGCTAGCACTTTTTTAGGGTAGCTAAAATTATATACTATTCTACAAAAAAAAAAAACAAATCTTTTTATACTTAAAATAGATTTGTTTTTTCCAAATTGTTTTCTAATGGTTTAGACCCATTCGTCCAATGGTCAAGACAGAACTCTTTCACTGTTAAAATAAGGGTTCGATTCCCTTATGGGTTATATTAGTATACTATATTTTCGACCACCTTATTCTTAGTATAATAAAAAGGTAGTAGAATAGGGTGTAATAAAGTAAACATGCTTTTTGTAATATATACTATGGATATACCATTAATAGTAGTCAGTCTATTAGCACAGATAGATGTAATATACACTATGAAAAAAACGAAAGGGGGGGTATAGTTTAACTGGTAAAACGGTGATTTTGCATATCATTAATTTAGGATCGATTCCTAATATCTCCATTATATGTAAAGATATATACATATTTACAACAATAAGTTATATATATGTTATATAACTACTAAAAATATACTTGCTACTAATTAAGTTACTTCTACTCAGGTGTAATAATATACAAAGTTGTATCCTTAAGTATACAAATTTTACTTTTTAACACTTTTTTGTTCTAGTTTATATATATTTTTTTTTCTCTTTATTATACTATAGTATAATAAAGAGAAAAAACTCTATGGTAAATAAATGAGCGTAACAAGTAGAGCTCAATAATATCAACTGGCTGAGCGGAACTTTTAAAGCTTATAATAGGTAGGTTTAGATTTAATACATTCTAAACAAGAAAGTTCCAATCTTTCATAAGCTAATGAAATACATAAATATAAAACTTAAAATATACGATTTTATAGCTTTTGACGTTAGAAATAAAAGCTATGGTTGGATCACATTGGAGACTAGACGAAAATACTCTAAAGCCCAAACGTCTCTTTAGCTATAGTAGATAAATTGGAGTTAGGTTCGTTTTTCTTTGCTTACTTAGTAAGCAAAGGAAAACTACTCCGGAGGGAGAGGTACTGAAATAAATACCTTTTTTTATTTATTTTTGGAAGTTTATAGACTTATCCATTAATAAAACCTCCAAAAAAATAAAAAAAGTCTTTTTTAATTTAATTGCTCCGCTAGAAAAAAAATTCTTTTTTTTTATTCACTTCGTTAGAACTAAAAGAAATTTTGTAACAAGATATTATCACATCTCAAAAACCTACTTCAGATCAGAAATTAAATATTGTACCTGTAATATATTACCCAAATGCATAACTATATAAATATTGAATATACAAGGAAAACAATAATAAAGCGGGGAGAAAAAAAAGTCTAAAAAAAACCTGTTTTTTGTGTGTGTGTTTAATCACGTTAAAAATAGATTTTTTTTTTCTTTTTTTTCTTTACCGTTGAACTAATTTAATAAATGGTAAATTTTATATAGGATCTTGCCTAGATTTAAGAAAAAAATGAAAAGCAAAACAAATTTAATTATTCAAAGCAAATGTGGAAGACTTCAACTTCTTGAATATAGTAGAATCTACATTACGAAGATATAAAAATACTAAAACCTTGTATTTAGATAGATACTTAATAGAAAATGATGAATTGGTTTTGGAGAAAAAAAAAGCTTAAGAAGCTCAATTGGTTGAGCATGGTCCTGAAGAGACTGGGGTTATAAGTTCGAATCTTATCTTGAGCAAATCCTATTTTTATTATTATTATCTACTAGCCTTTCCTTTTTAGTAACTAAGAAAATGAAAACCCATTGCACTTTTATAAGAAAAAAGTGCATTCTTTTTTTTTTTGAAGCTGTTACGGAATCTAATATTCGTATATTCAAAAATAGTGCAATGTAATAAGTAACAAATCATTACAAGATTTCTCGCCTTTTTAGAAAAAAAGTCTATAATTGGAAAGTATATAAATTAGTACCAAAATAAAGTATGTAATTTTTAAATGGGTATGCTGGAATTGGTAGTCAGGTCCCGCTTAGGACGGGGTGGTATTAACCGTACAAGTTCAAGTCTTGTTACCCATATAATTCCTTCATAGTTTTACACTTTAGAATATATTCGTATTCATTTAATAGAAGTTTAGAGAAACATCAAAAAAATATATTTTCTATAACTCTTTTTTTAGTAAAGTGTGAACTTTTTATGCTTAACAAGCATAAAAAATAAGTGGGTTTTCATCGGTGTATTTTGGGAGACGTCCATAAATAAACAAGGAAAAATACATTAGTCTAGCAAAAGCAAAGGGGGGGGGGGATAAGAAAAAGATTTATTTTTTTTTATTTACTTTTTTACGTAAAAAAATAAGAAAGTCTAAAAAACAGGAGGTTATAGTTCAATTGGTAGAGCAGCTGTATGTGGCACAGTAAGTTCCCTGTTCAAATCAGGGTATCCTCCCAGCTATCTTTAAAAAGAACCTAGTATTCTTTTTTTTTTTTAATAAATAAGTAAAGGTCTGGCGCAAGAATACATTTTCCCTAGCTTATCTTTTATACTTTTTAGACTTCCTTATTTAGACTCTATATATGATGGAAGTCTTAGAAATAAAAGTAGGCCAGGATAGTTCAACAGGTTAGAACATTAATTTCATGCATTAAGAATGAGAATTCGAATTTCTCTCCCGGCTTTTTTATTCTAATTGCTTTAAATAAGGCTACTTTTACCTTATAAAAAGTAGGGTACTTTTATAAGGTACTTTTACTTTTTTTATTTTTCAATAAGGTAAACAAAGGAAGGTTCCGTTTGTTGGTTGACGGGTTGAGCTGTAAACTCAATAGTTTCGGCTATCGAAGGTTCGATTCCTTTTCTTCCTATACGGTATGAATAGCATACTTTTCTTTTTAGCTAAATAACTACATAATATGAAATTTATACAAAAAAAAAATGACCAATTTAACAAGAAGTAATTTTCAAGCCCATCCGTTTCATTTAGTGACTCCGTCACCGTGACCTATCTCTATTAGTTTTAATTTATTAACACTTACTACTACAGGGGTGTTAAGTATGCATAATTTTGCTCACGCATCTACTGTGTTTTTCTTAGCCCTATTTTTAGTCATGTATACAATGGCCTTATGATTTAGAGATATAATATCAGAAGCTACGTATATAGGAAACCACACTTTAGCAGTTCAAAGAGGAATAAATATGGGTGTGGCTTTATTTATAGTATCTGAAGCCTTATTTTTCTTAGCTATTTTTTGAGCGTTTTTTCATAGCGCTTTATCTCCTAACATAGAATTAGGAGCGCAATGGCCACCTATGGGTATTCAATCCATAAACCCTTTTGAATTACCTTTATTAAATACTGTTATATTATTATCATCAGGTGTAACGGTAACGTACGCTCACCACTCTTTAATTCAAGGAAATAGAGCAGGTAGTTTATATGGATTAGTATATACTATAATACTAGCAACCATCTTTACCGGATTACAAGGAGTAGAATACTCTGTGTCTGGATTTTCTATCTCAGATGGAATTTACGGGTCGTGTTTTTACTTTGGTACAGGCTTTCACGGTCTACACGTGATAATAGGTACCATATTTTTAGCTGTGGGTTTGTGACGTGTTTTAGCCTACCATTCGACAGAAAACCATCATTTAGGATTTGAATCAGGAATCTTATATTGACATTTTGTGGATGTGGTATGACTTTTTCTATATATCTCAGTGTATTATTGGGGTTCATAGTATAAGTTTGTTCTAAGCATTCAACTATCTATCATTTTATACTCTTTTTTTTATCCATTTTATTTAGAAAAAAGAGAAAAAAAAATAGGAATTAGCTCCAACGGAGAGCAACCGTTTTATACACGGTAGGTTAAGTGTTCGAACCACTTATTCCTTTAAACTAGAATTAAATTATCTAAAATAATAAGATAGTTATTATTAATATATAGGTAATTATTAAAGTAATTTCGGATAGAAAATAATCCCATTATGCAATATAAAGTTATAGTTAGCATGTTACTATGAAAATTCCTTTTTTCTTAGTAAGTCCTTCTACAATATCATCCTTACAAAAAAGGGGGGGGGGAAAATAAAATGATATAAATAAAAAAAGGCCAATTAGCTTAAATCGTAAAGCAACCGTTTTACAGACGGTAGGTTACGTGTTATAACCACTTATTTCCCTTACCTTCACAAAAAAAAAAAAAAAATAGGCCAAGGTAAACCTGAAAAGGAGAAGAAAAAAAAAACCTTTTGTTTTTATGCTCTTTGTAATGTTTCAGATATAGATTAGAATAACAATAAGATGCTTACTTTATTATTTTTTATTTATGAAAAAAAAAAGGATAAGTGAAAAAAAAAGAAATAGATCTACTGGTAGAGCAACAAGGTGTTATGCACCTTGTGTAAGCTTAGTAAACCGGGGGGGGGGAGGGGGTCCGAATCCTTTATTGTCCTTTCTATTCAACTTTTATTATATTATCTAATATAATAAGATAGTTAATATTGATATATAGCTAATATGAATAGTTCACTAACTATTATTAGCTAAAGTATTTTCGGATAGAAAATGACCCCATTATGCAATATAAAATTATAGTTAGCATGTTACTATGAAAATTCCTTTTTTCTTAGTAAGTCTTTTTAGAATATCATAATTATAAAAAAGGGGGAAGATAAAATGATATAAATAAAAAAAAGGCCAATTAGCTTAAATCGTAAAGCAACCGTTTTACAGACGGTAGGTTACGTGTTCAAATCACTTATTCCTCTATCCTTAACCGATTTCTGTGGTTAAGGAAAACTTTAAAAGGGGTCCCTATAGAATGGTATCCAATGTTTCGGGGGCGGCGTAAATCCTAAATAATGAAGGGCAACAGCCATCCTTCTACATAAATATCATAAGGATCTCCAAAAATATTTTAAAGGTAAAACAATAAGGGAATTAATAAGCGCTCTGCGCAGCCTTATTTTTGGAGTTCGAGTCTCCAAGATTTTATAAGCTATATTCAATCATTTTATTTACAAAGTGTAGGTTTTAGTTAAAATCCTCTAGTTAATATTAAATAGAGATAATATAGTTATAAAGTGATAGTGAAAGTTGGTAATGTACTTGAGTTTTAGAGTTTTATGATGGGTTTTATTGTACGCTATACAAATGTTTTACACCACCCCGAGACCTCTTACGACAAATATTTAATCCTTTTTTCTAATAAAAAAGGATTAAGGGAGCCTCCTTTTTGGTAGGTATTTTCTCATACATATTCATGGTCTAGTGACCCTGGGGAAAGGAATAGGGACGAAGATATCGGGGATGGTATCCACAAGCAGGATCTATTCATTCACGGTATAGTCGTCAAAGAACCGACAAAAAGGGAGTATAGACCATTATTATGTTTAGTATAAAAAAAAGGTTCCAATCCTTTAGCTTCCATATAAAAACTCGATTGCTTTCATTTACAAAGTAAGCGAATATTAATTAGAGATAAGATAGTTATAAAACAAGTATATATAACGTATCCAAATGGTTGTGCTAGTTCATTTTTAGAGTGACCTTTAACTCTGAAATGAATAGCATAGAAGGTAGGGTAAAAAAAAAAAAAGCATCTATATCCTTATGACTGGAAAGATGATTTTTATCTTCCAATGCTAAAGATATTGGTACATTGTACTTAATCTTTGCGTTATTCTCAGGACTAATAGGTACTGCCTTTTCTGTTTTAATCAGATTAGAGCTATCTGGACCTGGTGTACAATACATAGCAGATAATCAGTTATATAATAGTATAATTACAGCTCATGCTATAGTTATGATATTCTTTATGGTTATGCCTGCATTAATTGGAGGTTTTGGTAATTTTTTACTACCACTTATGGTGGGGGGTCCTGACATGGCAAAAAAAGGGAGCCAGATACATGTAAAATGTTTAAATAAAGTATATTCTACGAATAGTTATTTAGCCGGTTTATTGGAAGGTGATGGACATATTTGAATATCAAAAGATCTAACCGAAAAAAAACATAATCCTAGGTTTTGTATTACTTTTGGTTTGAAAAAGGAGCCATTAGCTAAAAAATTACTTAGTTTAGTAGAATGTGGGCATATTAGATATAAACTTGAAGACAATGCTTGTGTATTGATTGTCTCTCCTATAGATGGATTAAAGAAAATAGTTAGTTTACTTAATGGTGAATTAAGAACACAAAAAATAGACCAACTTCATCTTTTAATAGATTGATTAAATATAAATCAGAAATTAAATATTCCTAAATTGCCATTAAAAACAGGGGATTTAAATAATGATAGTTGACTAGCTGGTTTTGTGTTATTTTTTTTTGAAGCTGTTACGGAATCTACGATTTGACATGTCAAATCCGTAACAGCTTCGTAGATTCCAAAAAAAATCAGCAGATGGAAGTTTTTCTATTCAACATACTAAAAAGGAAACTGGGGCTTTAAAAAGAAAAGTTTCTTGTAGATTAAGAATTGAACAAAGGATGGTATACCCTAAAACTAACGCAAGTTACTTTCATGTAATGACTGATATAGCTCTATTTTTACATTGTAATCTTTTAACTAGAAAGCAAGTATCTACGGGTAATGAGTATTATACTTTAGCTGCATCTAGTCGTGATTCCCTTATGATTATAACTAATTATTTCCAAAAATTTCCTCTATACTCATCTAAACATATGGACTACTTAGACTGAAATAACGCGGTGAGATTGATACTAAATAACGTGCACTATACGGATACTAATCTTTGAATAATAGATGAGTTGAAAAGAAAAATGAATAGAGATAGAACGGAATTTAATTGAAATCACTTAGATAAATTAGTTTTGTAGAGTACGATAATATAAACATTTCATGGTATCAAAAAGGGAATGCCGTGATAATCTACGAAGGTTATTATTATGACTACGCTATATGCATAGAATTTCTCTTTTTTAGAGTTAAAAAAGCTAACTAAACTAATCGCATAGCGAAGAGAAGAATATGCAGGAAATCTTTCCAAATATACCTATATCTATTTTTTTTTATAAATAAATATGCATATTGTAGATATCCTCAGAGACTACATGCGAAGCTCTTTGTTACATTTATAATAAAACAAAGATGAAGATATAGTCCATTCGATGGATTAACTACCTTAAGCCATTAAAAAGGATGAAGGTAGATTTTTTCTAATCGATAAATGATTCCCTAGACTTAATAACATAAGTTTCTGACTATTACCACCTAGTTTATTATTATTTTTATTTGCTAGTGGTATAGAAAATGGAGCGGGTACAGGTTGAACTCTTAATGATAAGGAGTTTCTTTCTGGTGACAGAAAGTCAAATAAACTCTACTCGATGCGTGAAACTCTTCAAGTGTTTTATTTACTTATAACACACGTTGTAAAATACTCATGCTTAATTTGTGTATATCTTTATACTTTTTTTTTATTAAAAAAAAAATGGAAAAGGGTATATACATATACATATATATATTTAGCATATGTAAAAATGTTTATTTCAAGGAGACAATACGCCTGACTGAATAATAAATATTATTCAACTCATCAGAGGCTAAACGTAGAGTATCTTAATAAAAATAATAAAATCTGATTTGAACAATGGTTAGTTGGTGTTACTGATGGTGATGGAACTTTTTGTATTGCACGTCAAAATAATAAATGAAGTTTAGTTTTTAAAATAGCTCAGTCTAGATATAATTTAAGGCTTCTTTATTATATAAAAAAAGAGTTAGGTGTTGGTTCCATAACCAAAGACAATACTAAAGGACAATATCTTATTAGAGATAGAAAAAAGCTGAGTACAATAATATTTCCTATTTTCGATAAATATCCTTTGTTAACAAGTAAAATGTATAATTATGATAAATTTAAACAAGCATATTCCATATTGGAAAATACTAATTTAACTAAGGATGAAAAAGATGCCCAAATATTGAATATTAGAAACAAGTTTATGCCTGAAGATTATATATCACCTACTTGAAATAATGCTAATTTACCTTTGGAAAGTGTGAATGATATTAATAATGTAATGACTAAACCTTGATTAGTTGGATTTATAGAAGCTGAAGGTAGTTTCTATTTGGTTTCAAAAGATGCAACTAGAATTGTACATGGTTTCGGACTAACACAAAAATTAGACAGTATAGTTTTGCAAGCAATAGGTTTAATATTACATATACCTACTAAAGTAAAATTTAAATCCAATCATAATCATTATATTTTAGACACTACAAATTCTAGAGCTATTGAAAATATAATAAAATATTTTAAAGACACTATGAAAGGTATGAAGTCTCTAGAATATAGAATATGATCAAGATCTTATGTTAAACATAAAGGAGATTTTTTAAAGTTATCCAAAATTCGAGATAATATAAGAAAGCTTAGAACTAAGTTAGTCGAAATAATAAACTAAAAAAAGATCAAAATTATATTAAGATAATGGTATAGTCCGAACAATAAATAAATTTATTGAGTGTAAAGATAGTTTTTAATTAAATGAGTTTACCAACACAATTGATATCCTCCACTATCAGGTATACAAAGTCACAGTGGACCTAGTGTGGATTTAGCTATCTTTGGATTACATTTATCAGGTGTAAGTAGTCTATTAGGTGCTATGAATTTAAGTTACAAAATATTTGTGAATATTTGGAAAGATTCTTTAAAGTTTAGATTCCTATTTAAGAAATGTTATTCTAATTACAATAAACCTGAGTTTAATAATTCTGGCGGCAAAGATCCTAAAAAAAATAAAAAACCTAAATTTGATAACAAATGAAAAACCATTTTAGGTAGAACTGGACCCAATAAACATAGTCACGTGCTAGCTTTGGAGCAACTTAATAGTGATAAAACTGTAACCGCTAATACGTTAAATTTAATTTTAGCTTATTGTAATATTACTATAACTGAAAAGGAGCTACAAGATTTACTTAATACACCTAGTTTTAGAGTAAGTAATTTAAATAATAAAATTCTAGTAAAAAAAATTCTTCTAGAGAAACTAGGTTCATCTAATAGTAAACAAAGAATACCAGGTATTTATATTTTTACTCACATAACTACGGGTAGAAAGTATGTAGGTTCATCATCAGAATTGGCATTAAGATTAAATGGTTATATTCAACTTACACACAAAAAAAGTGGTTTACTGATTCCTCTATTAAAAAAAGAGCAATTAAAGAACTTCTCTTTACAAGTATTTCCATTGGTCAATAACTACGTAAAAGGTTCAGAGTTAGTATTAGAACAATACTATCTATTAGATCCTAGTTTTACTTTAAATACTATTAGAGTTGCCAATAATCCTAGCGGATCCAACGCAAAAAGTTTATATATGTATAATAGGGATATGTCTATATTGTACTACAGTTCTACACAACAAATTGATTTTATAAGGAAATTAAATATTCATCATACTACATTTACTAAACATTTAAACAAAGGTACTTATTATTTGGGTAAATATCTATTTTTAAGAGAGCCTGTATTAACTGCCAAAGTTGAATATAAAAGTGATGTTGAATTAATTTCAATGTTAGAAAAAGATAGATTTAAATTTAACAAAAATAAACCTTTACATAGTTTATCTAGATCTGTTCTAATTACTGATATAAATGATACAAATAATACCGTTATATTGACAAGTTTAGAGAAATGTATTGAATATTTAAGAAATAAGGGTTTAGTTGCTAACAGAATAACATTGATTAAATATATTAATCTAGGTAAACCTTACAAAGGATACTTATGCAAATATATTTAATACAAATATGTAGTATTGGGATTCATATAAAATTTTTAACTATATGCTGAAATGGCCTAATACCATCCTAAAGAACAATTAAGCTTAATCAGCAGAAAACCGAAAAAGTACATACTTGGGTACTCTATACGTGCTGTAAGTATGTATATACTTTAGTAGGTTTTTCAGAGACTACACGTTAAACACCGTATAAAAAAAAAAATACGCTGAAGATATAGTCCAATATAATATGGGTTCACATATGAACTCATATTAATGTCATTACTACAATATTAAATATGAGAAGTCCAGGTATTAGATTACATAAATACAGCGGTCTACTGTTAATTGTGTATAAGAGCCAAACTCCGGAGAAGCCCTAAAGCATTAGTTACTAAACATTAGATCTAAAAGGATCACGATGCGGCTGAACTAATCACTCAGGTACAGTAACAAGACTAATGATACTCTGTAATGAGAATGGGTAATCGCGGATCTAAAACACCTCTTAGCTTACTAATGTGTAAAAGAGCAACGAGTAGACGGTTCTTCAGTATTGTACTAGACGCTTAAATACTGTAAGGTGTACTCTAGTCGCCGGGAAATCCGGGTTTAAAGTGAAATTACACTATCTTTAAGTATATTTACTGATTTATTTTGTAATGGTACTATTTATAGTTAACCATTTTATATTAAAGAATAAATCGAATTATAGTACAAAGACAAATAATATTAATCCTAATTTCATAACAGGGTTTTGTGATGCCGAAGCATGTTTTACGTTAGATATAAGCAATAACCCTAGACAAAATTTAGGTTGAAGTAGTAAGTTAGTATTTAGTATTCATTTGCATTCTAAGGATGTAGAGATGCTCTATTTTTTACAACATTTCTTTCATGCAGGGAACGTTACTATACATGGAAATGCAGCTATGTTCCAAGTTATAAAATTAACGGACTTAGTTTGTATTATTGAACATTTTACTAATTATCCACTTAAAACACAAAAGCACGCAGATTACTTGTTATTTAAAAAAGCTTTTGATATTATAAGTAATAAAGAACATTTAACTAAAACAGGGTTAGATAAACTTGTGAGTTTGAAATCTGTTTTAAATAAAGGTTTATCCGAAAGACTACAGCTTGCTTTTCCAGATATAAAGCCTGCATTAAGACCAAAAGTATCTAAATCTAATTTGCATGCAAACAATGTAGATATAAATAATTGAATAGCTGGTTTTGTTTCAGGGGAGGGTTGCTTTTTTATTAAAGCAGGTAAATCTAAAACTCATAAATTGGGCATTAGTATTACTTTAAATTTCATAGTTAATCAAAATGTAAGAGATGCTTATTTATTAGAGAGCTTTATACGAGTTTTTGATGGTGGTTCATTATATATTACAGAAAAAACAGGTATTGCTAGATTTACTGTAATAAACTTTACTGATATAGTAGAAAAGATTATACCTTTTTTTGATGAATACCCTATCTTTGGATCGAAATATAAAGACTTTCAAGACTTTAAACAAGCATCTATTTTGATTAAATCTAAATCGCATTTAACAAAACAAGGATTAGAACAAATTCTTTTAATTAAAGCAGGAATGAATTTTAAAAGATAATGGTTTTCCCTTAAGTTGTTCTATAAAACAAGAGTAGCTTTAAATTAAAGTTTACACATAATTATTTATGTGCACGAAATTATCTTTATTTGGTTGAGCAGTTATAGTAACCGCTGTACTGCTTTTATTATCCCTACCTGTCTTAGCGGGTGGAATAACAATGGTTTTAACAGATAGAAATTTCAATACTTCGTTTTTTGAAACAGCAGGTGGAGGAGATCCTATACTATACCAACATCTTTTCTCAAAATCCATTCTTTATGGACTGTTTATTTATTTATTGGCTAACTTTATACTTGCTTTTTTTTATTCAATGAATAAAAAAAAGCAAGTATATAAAAAAAAAGTAGCATGGCTAGTCCAGTCAGCAAACCAATCAAAAGTAGGTGCTTTGCATCAAGACGACTTTTTTTTTTTATCTTTTAATTTAATATATAACTCTTATTTTCCTAAGAATACATTACCTTCCAGTAATTTCTTAACCTGATTTATAGGGTTTAGTGAAGGTGAAGGTTCTTTCATTGTAAATAATAGAGGAGATCTTGCCTTTGTAATTTCACAATCTACCAGTGATGTTAAAATACTATACTATATACAAGAAACATTAGGCTTTGGTAAGGTCATATCACAATCGGTGAAAACTAGTCGATATGTTACACAAAGTAAGAAAGAGATAGAAATCATTATTAAATTGTTTAATGGTAATATAATACTGCCTACTAAACAAGATAGATTAGAAAAGTTTATAGTTGCTTTTAATATTTGAGCAAAGAAAGGTACTATTAGATTAGAACCTATCATTGCGATCAAACCCTGTATAAAACCTAGTTTTGATAATAGTTGATTAGCCGGTTTTACAGATGGAGAAGGATGTTTTACTTGTTCTATAGGGGATAAAAAGGGGTTTAGTTATAATTATAATATCGCTCAAAAAGGGGAAAGTAATTTGGAGGTCTTAAACCATTTTGTGGTTTTATTTAAAGGCGGTATTGTAACTAGCCATTTCGTTAAGGATGTTTACGAATATCGTATAGCTGGAGTAAAAAGCTGTTTAAATATATTTCCTTACTTTGATAAGTATTGTTTATTAACTAAAAAATCTTTATCTTATCTTTTATGAAAACAAATTCATACCGATTTATTAGAAAAAAAACATCTTTTACCAGAAACTAGGATACTTATGATTGAAAAAGCTAGAATGATAAATAAATCTAACATACTTTAAAGATGGTTCTTTCCAGGAAAAAGGGAAAAAAAGTCATGGTTTAACGTATAAATTGTATAAGTTATAAAGCTATTAGGACAGATGTAAAAAGATATAAGATCCGAAATAGCAAAGGGCCACGGATGGCTGACACTAGGTGTCAGCCATCCCTAGCCCTACCATAGATTTAGTTAATGTAGATAATTACTACTTGCAACTCTTAAGTTAGATAACTAGGTGATATAATCTAGGATTTTTAACATAAATTAAAGGATCGCATGGGGGTATAAAAAAAAACACGACAAAAAAAGTTTTCCGCCTCCTATGCTTTTTTTGTGTGTGTTTAATCTACGTAGATTAAACACACACAAAAAATCTGCATGCGATAGTCTATAACTAAATTTGAATTTATAAGGAAAAGTTAGTAAAAACATTAGCGATACTAGTGTTAACGGGTCAATGAATTTCTCATTTAAAGACCGTCGGTTATTAAAGTGACCGCTACAGGCTGGTTCACTGGTAGGTGTCTGAAATGATGCTTAATGTACAGTCGGTTTCTTCCTATTAAATAGCATAAGTCTATTTTTTAGCACAAGCCCGCAGTAGTTTATACTAGCGGTACCTGGGTTTAATATGAGAGCATTAGCTTAACTAATGATAAGTTAAACCTGAAGAAATGGATTCTTCGGTCAAAAGTGGCCTGTAGATATAGCAATATATCTATGAAAATGGACTATATGCTGGAACTCCGAATATTCATTCATGAATACTTTATGTATAAGTGGTATTGTATCTAACAGATCATATCCCCATAAAGTGAAAATTTTGTGTATGCTGGACAATCAGCCGGTAACAAAAAGATGCAATTTCTTAATAGGAACCTCAGAGACTATACGTCCATTATCCTTACCATCTTATAGGCAAAATGACAGATCTTGAAATGAATGACTAGCTGGCCTTATTGATGGAGATGGATCTCTTTTAATAAGTAAAGCAGGTTATGCTAGTTGTGAAATCACAATGAGTATAAAAGATGAGCATGCATTAGCTATTATAAAACAAAAGTTAGGTGGATCTATAAAATTAAGATCAGGAGTACAAGCTTTAAGATACAGATTACATAATAAAAAAGGAATGATAGAATTGTTGGATAGAATTAATGGTAATATAAGACATACATCCAGAACCAAACAATTAGAATCTCTTTGTTTAAACCTAAATAGAAACATAAAATATCCTTCGGATATTACTATAGATAATGGCTGATTTGCAGGATTTTTTGATGCGGATGGTACTATTACTTATTCTATGAAAAAGAACTATCCCCAGCTAACTATCTCTGTTACTAATAAATTATTAGTGGATGTAGCTAGCTTCCAAAAAATATTCGGCGGTAATGTTTACTTTGATAAATCACAAAACGGTTATTATAAATGGAGTATACAAAGCAAAACGGACATAGATTTTTTTAAAGCTTATCTTTTCAAATATCCGTCTCTTTCTAATAAAAAACAAAGATTATTTTTAACGGATCAATATTATGAATTAAAATCAATAAAAGCTTATTCCGCGTTACCTGGAACTCCTTTATATAAAGCATGAAAAGGGTTTGATTCTAAATGATATGGTAGAGGATAAAGATATAGTCCAAAATAAAGAAAAAGTTTTTTTTCTATATTTAGCACCCAGAGGTTACAGTTGTAGGCCCCTTAACGTTGCTGTACGCTGGAACCACTTCGTTATACACTTCTAAATACTCCATCAAACATGACATAGTAGAAAAGTTAGAAAGGAGAAGTAAATCAGCAGGTAACATTTTAAATATAAAAAATGGAACCTCAGAGACTATGCGCAACGAAATTATAGTATATTCAGAACATGTAAAATCTATATCTGTTCATGTACCTAAACATGTTAAGCCTCTTAATAATGAGCAATTAGGTCATTATTTAGCAGGACTAATAGATGGTGATGGACATTTTAGTAAAGCCCAACAACTCATTATTGTTTTTAGCTCTCCTGACGCGTTTTTAGCTTATTATATAAAAAAAGAAATAGGTTATGGAAATGTCAGAAAAGTGAAAGATAAAAATGCATATATTTTAGTAATTTCTAACAAAAAAGGAATATTAAATGTAATAAAGTTAATAAATGGTAAATTAAGAACAGAACATAGATTTTCACAAGTAATAAACAATATATTAAGTAATGATAAATATAAAGATTTAAATATTCATTTTTCTTTGAATTCAAATAATGATTTTAATAACCATTGATTAGCAGGTTTTACTGATGCGGATGGTAGTTTTCAAATCAAAATTATTACACGTAGTACAAAAAATAAACCAGAAGTAAGACTAAATTATCAAATTGATCAGAAAACAAAGAATTTGCTAGAGATGATAAAAAAGGATTTAGGTGGTAATATTGGGTATAGAAAGACCCAAGATACGTATTACTACGGTTCTACTAATTTTGGCTCAGCCAAAAATGTTATTCATTACTTTGATAGATATAATTTACAATCTAAAAAACACGTAAGTTATTTAAGATGAAGAAAGGCATATATATTAATACAAAATAAAGAACATCTTACTGAAAAAGGGGTAACTAAAATTATGAAAATAAAAGCTTTATTAAACCGTCATGAATAGATATAATATACTACAATTTAAGATCTAGTCCTAACAAGAATGAAAATTTTTGAGAATTAATAGGAATAGACGGTAATATTTACTGCTATTCTGTTAATCAAAGTAAAAATTAGCTACATACTTATAATCCCAGGTTTTGGTATAGTTAGTACAACAATATCAGCTGCTTCCAATAAAAGTATTTTTGGATATCTTGGTATGGTCAAAATAGGCCTACGTAAAAGAATATTTACGTAAATCTCTTTTATATGCTGGAAACGACTCTCTAATACTTTAAAGATTGCTTTTCCCACCCGAAGCAATGGATTTTTTTTCCTACCCCCCTAAAGAACTTTAAAGATATTACAATGTGAAATCAGCAGGTAGCCAAAAATAATAATGCTATTAATGGGTAGCATTAGAAAAAAAATATTTTTTCTCTGCTTAGTTTATAATCGACTATAAAATAATACAAGTGAAAATGTTTCCTATATATAGTATATAATTTAGGATTTGTCTGTTTATTTGGTACCTCAGAGACTACACAAAGAGATTCATCCTTACAGGGTGAATAAGATATAGTCCGTTTATTAAGCAATCTAATAAGTTTGCTATTATAGCAAAATTATAAAAAAAAAAGTCTTAAAAAAATCTTTCTCTACAAACCACTCTAAGTATATACTTGATCCTAATTGGGTTACAGGGTTCGTAGATGCTGAAGGTTGTTTTTCAATCATAATAGTAATACCAAACTCTTCAAAATCAAGAGTAAAGATTTCATTTGAAATAAATTTACATGAAAAAGATAAAGAGATTTTATATAAAATTCAGTCTTTTTTCGGCGTGGGTACTATTTACCATAGACCAGATAAAAAAATCTCAGTGTATAGAGTAACTAATGTTAATACTATAAATGATGTAATAATCCCTCATTTTACAAAGTACCCTCTTATTAGTAAAAAACAAATAGATTTTTTATTATGGTCAGAAGTAGTAAAACTTATTTTGAATAAAGAACATTTATCTGAACATGGATTTACTAATATTCTTTCTTATTATGCTTCCATAAATAGAGGTGTATCCCAAAAAGTGAGTGAACATTATCCTAATATAATCCCTGTAGATAAACCAATTATAAAATTACCTATTCATTTGAACCCTTTATGAGTGTCAGGTTTTGTAGCCGGTGACGGTGGTTTTTCTATATATGTTACATCTGCAAAGGATTATCTATTATTAAAAAAAGTGTATTGTAGATTTCATATATCTCAACACATTAAAGATATAGAACTTATTAAATTATTTATTCCATATTTTGGCTGTGGGGTAGTGGCTACAAGATCCAGTTTAGCTACACCTAGATGTGATTTTATAGTACAAGATACTAATTCAATATTAAATAATGTATTACCTCATTTTGATAGATACCCCCTTTTTAACCTAAAACAAGAAGATTATATTTGTTTTAAAGAATGTATGACTATTCTAAAATTGAAAAAACATTTAACTCCTGAAGGTTTAAATGAAATTCAGAGATTAAATTCAGAGATGAATTCTAATAGATTGAAATAAAAAAAATTTTTTTTTTTTGCATATAATTGCTATGCCATGATGTCCATTGGTGTACTAGGTTTCGTTGTATGGAGCCATCACATGTATACTGTGGGGCTAGATGTCGATACGAGAGCTTACTTCACAGCTGCTACATTGATTATAGCCGTTCCGACAGGAATTAAAATATTCTCTTGATTAGCAACTTGTTATGGAGGATCAGTACACTTAACAGTGTTTATGTTATTTGCATTAGGGTTTGTATTCCTATTTACTATCGGAGGGTTATTAAACCACTTAGCTCTCCCTTTAAAGACTACTATATGCTGAGGTATTCTAACAATGATAGCACTAATTATTTTTATAAAAAAAAAAGTGCATTATTTTGAAGAATCAGCAGGTAACAAAAGGGTATTTAATACCTTAGTAGGTACCTCAGAGACTAAACGTAGTCCTCTTACATCTTGTAAGAGAAGATGTAGTCCGAAGAATAAAAATTCAATAAAGAATGTATATTTTATTACAAAATATAACCAAAATACTGTCCGTCACTATTCTAGTTTCATTAAAAAAGAGGATAATCTAAAAAATGTACTAGCTTTAAAAATGTATAAAAATTTTAAAGAAGATAAGGCTATAATTCTAAAAGAACAAAAGGATAAATCTGGCGTTTATTGTCTAATAAACAATATAAATGGCCATCTTTATATAGGAAGCTCTATAAACTTAGCTTCTAGAATGAAAAATTATCTTAATACTGGTTTTTTAAAAAGTAGACAGAACAGCAATATGCCTATAGTGAAAGCTTTACTTAAATATGATCAATCTAATTTTTCTCTTTCTATAGTTGAATACGTTACAGCTGAATATTTAACTGTAAGGGAAACTTTTTATATAACAGAGGTAATACCTTATTATAATGTATTAAAACAAGGTTATTCTTCTTTAGGTTATAAACATACAGAAGAAACCAAAAAATTGTTATCCGAATTGGCTACAAATAGAGTACATACTGAAAAAACGAAAGGTTTAATAGCGAGAGCTTTAACTGGTGAAAACAATCCTTTTTATAATAAAAGTCATTCTATAGAAAGTAAGGTAAGAATGATAGAAGCTAATTCAAAGTACCCCGTTTATATTTACGATTCATTTAAAAGATTGTTAGTTATTTCTCCCTCCGTTTTATCTTTAGCTAAACTTATTAAATCAAACCATTCTACTCTAGTAGGGGTTATTAAAGATAAAGTGATATTTAGAGGGGAATGATATTTAAGTAATATACCTTATAATATACTTGATACTCCTTTAATAGATTGACAATCCAAAGAATGTGAACAATTGATAGTCGTTATGAATGATCAAAAGGATATTAAAAAAGCCGTTTTTGTATATGATGCAAATAAAAAGTTTATAACTAAATATGAAGGTGTAACAAAAGCTCAAAAAGAGTTAAATATAAGTCATAGTACTATAAAGAAATATGCTAAGGTTGCCGGTTTGTATAACGGTTATATATTTAGCTATGAAAGATTACATTAATAATGAATTATTATTATTCGTAAGTGGAGTAGTTTTAGCAAACGCATCACTTGATACCGCATTTCACGATACTTATTACGTCGTCGCTCGAATGGGCCAGAATAATTTATCTTCTTATTTATTGCAAGTAATAAATAAAAGTTATTCTGCTACTGACTATCTGCTGGAAACTGTATTACTTGTGTATTGTTTACTATTTATTAATACGTTTTATCTTTATAAACTAGATGTTAGTAGTGTTATGGCAGGGAGAGAAAAAAAAAATGACTCTTGCTATCGCATTTTAAATAGTCAAAATAAGAATACCACTATAAATAGACAACTTATGGATACACAATCAGCAGAAAACTGTAAAGGATTCTCAGAGACTGTACGTCAGTTACCTCGTAGTGAAGATTACAAATTTTGAAATTGATTCGCGGGAGTAGTAGATGGTGATGGTAATTTTGATATTAGAGTAGATCCTTCTAGTAAAAAAAAAGTTCTTAAACAAATTAGAATTAAATTACATAACCGAGATATTAGAATATTAACTAGGATACAAGATTATTTACACATAGGTAGGATTAGATCGGATAAAAATAAGCCTTATTCTATCTACATAGTTTCTACTAAAGAAACCATGATCTACATCATTAACAATATTAATGGGTTGGTTAGACTTAAAGTGCCTAATTTTAAAGAGGCTTGTCATTTATATAATATAAACTATATAGAGGCCAATTATAATATAGAATTATATGATCCATATTTTTCAGGACTAGTAGATACGGATGGTAGTATTGTGTTTAATTATGCTGGAAATAGAATAGAATGTAATTTAGAATTTAAATATAATCAATATTCTTCTAAGTTAAATTTTAATAGTACTATACTTCATTGTAAACCTTATGTTATAACACGTAAAAAATCTTCAGGGTCAGATTGTTCTAAAAACTACACATCCATCGCATTCAAATTTCAAAACGTAGATAATATGCTATTTATATATGATTATTTTATGCATAATAGATTATATTGTGATATGAAGTTCTATAGAGTTACTAAAATTAAACCCTTTATAGATATTAGAAAATATAAAACCTCTCCTCATGGTAGTGTAGAGCATAAAATATATTCTAACTTTGTCCTAAATTGAATTAAATATGATAATCCCTTGTGATATAAAGTACCTTTTGTTACTAAATATCTAATATACAAGGACAAATAGTATACTTATTACAGGTAAAGAGACAGTCCATCTTAGAAATTCGGGAAAAAAAAAAATTTTTTTTTCTCGTATTTATGATAAGGCATTTCCACTACGTATTAAGTATGGGTGCAGTATTTGCATTATTTAGTGCATGATACTTCTGAATACCTAAAATATTAGGATTAAGCTACAATGTACTACTATCTAAAGTTCATTTCTGAATCTTATTCATAGGGGTTAATCTAACATTTTTTCCTCAACATTTCCTTGGTCAAAAGTAGGCCCTTTACCTAAGAAATTAGGTATTTGCACAAGACTGTATGCTATAAACTCTATTTGTGTAACAAGTATAACAAAAAGACAATTAGCAGGAAACCTGATGAATGATGGCATGTATTCATTTAGGGGGATTCTCAGAGACTATACGTCTTGCAACTAAACCTTCCCTTTTTGATAAATATAGCTTGTAGCTATGAAAAAGGAGGTAGTTGATGAAATAGTCCATACATCATAGTGATATCATGATACTTTAGCTAAGTTTTGTATTATGTCATTGGCTAAGATTATTATATTATAACCATTTTTGGTTATTAAAAAGTGAAGGTAATGGTGAAGCTAATGGACATGCTAGAGAATCCTCTTCGAGTTTTAATAGTGATCCTGAACCTGAACTTTAACCTGAACAAGAGGCGGAAGATGAAAATTTACTTAAACAAACCATCGAGAATAATTATCTAATTACGGTTAATCCTAATAGGAAATTCAGTCAAGAACAAAAACTGGATGGGATGAATTTAAAAGTCACACCTGCTTCTCCTATATATAATCTTTTAAAAGATTGGAATACGATTTTAAGGGAATATAAAAATAAGGGTGGTGTCTATCTTATACATAATGTTAATGGTAAGCAGTATGTAGGTAGTGGTATAAATTTATCTAAAAGATTAGCCACTTATTATTTTCCCTCACGCAACTTTAGCGGATGGTCGGTTTATTTCTAGCGGAGCGATTAAATTAAAAAAGACTTTTTTTATTTTTTTGGAGGTTTTATTAATGGATAAGTCTATAAACTTCCAAAAATAAATAAAAAAAGGTATTTTTTTCAGTAGCTTTCCTTTGCTTACTAAGTAAGCAAAGGAAAGCGAACCTAATTCTATTTTAAAATATGGCCACGGAAATTTTTCGGTGGTTATTTTAGCTGTTTTAGGGAATACTCTTACGGATGCATATACAAAAACAGGTATTATCTATAAAGAACAAGAATATATTCATTTATATAAACCAATTGTTAATTTAAATCCGGTAGCGGGATCTAGTGTTGGTTTAAACCACTCAGATGGATCTAACAAGCTTTTTTCGGAGTTCCGTAAAGGTAAACCATTATCTAAAATAACTAAAATAATACTTAGTGCTTTGTTTTAGGGTGAATTAAATCCGTTTTTATCTAAAGTTAGTTTACTCTGCTACTACCTTAAAGAAAATGAGTAGAGCTAAGAGAGGTGACTTAAACCCAATGTTTAATAAGATGAAGTCTAAAGAGTTTCTGGCACATATGATCAAAGATCGTAAAGGATCTAATAATCCTATGTATGGTAAACCTAAATCGGAAGTTACATTAGCTAAGGTAAGAAAAAAGGTTTATATTTATAATAATAGTCGACAGTTTATTAAATGGTATGATAGTCTAGGATATGCTGTAAAGGATTTACGTATAGCAGCTTAAACTATTAAAAAGTATTTAGATACAGATAAACTATATAAAGATAAATATTTTTATTCTGAGTCTATCTCATAATAAATTTATTTACTTTTTATAAGCAAAGTATAAAAAGCTACAAACTGTTTTTTTTAAACTGTTTTACAGATTTTTAGGGTCTTGTGTACTTTTGGTATATTTTGTCTCATCTAATATCTATTTAGTGGTACAAAATAGCCTAAATTTGTTGTATACATCTCAAACAAACAAACAATAGTGCACAGGGGGGGATCCTAAAAATAATAAACCAAATAAATATTCTAAACCAGAAGATAATAATGAGATCAAATGCCCTATTTACCCACATACTCCTGTTAAGGTGTATATTGATGCCAATGTCTCTAAGTCTGATATTACTAAAGACTTTAAAGATGTATCTATAATCTATATGTGATTTAATAATATTACAGGTAGAATATATATTGGTAGTGCTGTAAATGGATCTAAACGGTTAGCTACTTATTATAAACCCTCTATTTTAAGAAATAAGAGTTTAATTTATCAAAGTATTTTAAAATATGGACATGCTAGCTTTTCTGTTATTATTTTATATAATTGTGGAAATACGTCTACTGTATCTAAATATGATATACTAGAAAGAGAGAAGTTTTACTTAGATGGAGCTTTAAAAACTTATGGTCTGGCTGTTTTGAATATGCTTAATATTCCGGTATCTAGTCTTTGTTATAAGCATACGGAAGAAAGTTTATTAAAAATGAGTGAATTAAAAAAGGGTGATCCAAATCCTATGTTTAATAAACCTAAATCCGAACCCTTTATAAAAGAACAAGTAAGGGATAAGTCTGGTAAAAATAACCCGATGTATGGTAAGACTAAGTCTGACGATACTTTAGCTAAATTAAAAAAGAGGATCTTTGTGTATGATGTTACACAAAATTATAAATTACTAGGAGTATACCCTACTGTTATGTGTGCTCTTATATTTAAATTGTGTAACAATCTTTTAACTAAAAGAATAAACAATAAAGAAATACATAAAGGTAAGTACTTTTTTACTAAAAAACCGTACGATTCTGAGGAGGTATAGAAGTTTTTTGGTTTAATGTAGTATTTAATCCATATTAAATACTACTGTAAAATTTATAATGTAAATATAATATTTACTTTATATTGACTGGTTGTAAATCCAAAAATGCTACAAGGAATGCCGAGTTGTGAAGAGACCTTAAGCAAGTTTCAATTATTGCTCTAAAGTAGCCAAACTCCGGGTAAATCCTAAAGAATAAGATACCAAGTAGTAACCTAAAAGGGTAAGCTCACGGCCAGAAGTAACTACTCTGGGTATGGTAAAAAGTCTTATTATTAATGGTCCCTTTACTACCTAAATATTACTGCATAAAGAACAAACAATATGTTCGTAAAGGGTCCTGGTCGAAAGACAACAATGGACGTTCGCGGATCTAAATCACCTCTTAGCTTACTAATGTGTAAAAGAGCAACGGGTAGATGGTTACTCGCCATGTATTAGGTTAAAACCTCGAATAACTCCTTAAATAGAGTATAGATACATGGTGTAAGGTATACTCTAATAGCCGAGGAAACGAGGCGTTATGTATTCAGCTTATACCTAAGTAGAACTTGGTTTTTTGCCTTAGGTTTAGTAATACGCGTGGTTTGTATTAAATCCGCTAAGGTGAATTTTTTTCTATATGGTAGAAGAATATTAACACATGAAGAATAAGTGATTACCCTGATGCGTTTGCAGGATGAAACTTAATTAGTAGTATCGGATCATTGGTATCTGTTGTAGCTACAGCTTTATTCTTACACATTGTATATTTACAATTAGTAGAAGGAAAAAGTAGTGCTAGATACCCTTGATACACTCCTGAGTTCTTCTCAGATTATCTACAAATAATCTTGAAAAGATCTTTTGAGTCAATGGAGTGAGCTTTAAACAGCCCACCTAAGCCACATCCTTTCATCTCTTTACCTTTAACTAATATGTTAGAGTTAGAGATATTTCACTCTACTGGATTGCTAGGTAACATATTTGGTTTATTCTTTACTTCCCTTTACATGACTATTTATTACACATTCGATTTTTTTATATTTGCAGTTACAACCGCTTTAAATTTAATCGGTAACATATTTGGTTTATTCTTTAGTTCTCTTGACGTTATTACTTATTTCACATTCGAGTGTTCTATATATATAGAAAATGGGGGTGAGGGTATTAGTCAATGAAGACCAAGAGTAGATTCTGTAACAGGTATAGAAGTTGGAGTTGCACCTCCTATAACGGGACCGTACCTAAGTACATATGTCTATGGGAATGAATAGGATTTTTAATTTAGAATGAACTGGATAAGTTACCTTTACTCATCTTTTTTTTTTTATACTAGCGTTTGGATTTCTACATTTATTAGTAATAAAAGAAGTAATCTAATTTTATGCATAATAAGTAAGGCTTTGCTCACGGAAAATAAAAAGCAGATAAATATTTTTAGTTAGTATAAAAAAAAAGATGAACCCAGATAAATAGCAATAAAAGGAGTGAAATATTTTTAGTTAGTATAAAAAAAACATGTATCCAGATAAATAGCAATAAAAGAGATCTTAGTTTAATATAAAACAAAAAGATACATGTTTTTTTTTCACTACAAAACCAGGTTCATAAAAATTGTATTTTCTTACACCTTCGCTTCGCTTGCACTCCCCCCCCCCTGTTACTTTTTTTATTTACGGAGAGAAAAAAAGTTGGAGAGTGCAAGGGGAGAAAAAAAAAGAGTCTAAAAATATATTTAACGCGATTAAACACACACACACACAAAAAACAGGTTTTTTTAGACTTTTTTCTAGCGGAGCAATACAATTAAAAAAGACTTTTTTTATTTTTTTGGAGGTTTTATGAATGGATAAGTCTATAAACTTCCAAAAAAAAATAAAAAAAGGAATTTTTTTAAGTAGATTTTTGGATGTATACATCCAAAAACGAACCTATCCCATCTTTTTTAGGAATAAAAAATAAAAACCTAGAAGACTATGTCTTTTATTTTGAGTGAAAGTTTAAAAGGTGTATACTTAAGTATATTTTTTTCTCTCTATCATTATTATATTAAGAGCCGCCCTATTACGGGTAGTTTTTTTCACTCAAACCGAACCTACTTTTTTTACCACTCGTCTACCTGCATTAAGTAGTATATGTTACTAGTTAATATTAGTATAAAGTGGTATGATTAGGAGTTTAAAAATCATATTACACTGCGTTTTCCTGAAAGAACTAGCTAACCCTACTACAATATAATATGGTAAGCTTTATACTTTATATAAAAAAAATTTAAATTTTTCAATTTGATATGCGTATTTTAAAAAGTCATCCACTATTGAGATTAGCCAATACTCGTAGAATCGTTTCTCCACAACCCTCTAACATAAGTTACTTATCCAATTTCGTATCTTTACTAGCATTCTGTTTAAAAAGGTGTTTGAAGTCTATGGAATGACTCTTAAATAGTCCACCTAAACCACACCCATTTATTGGTCTACCATTAGCTAACTGTATTAACTCCAATTTTGTAGCCGGAATGCATGTAGTAATGGCAGTAACAATGATGGACGGTGGATGAAGTCCTGAATATATGTGACAATTTCATCATTGAGGTACTGGTTTATATTTTCAAAGTCAATTAGACATTATAACCACTGTCGCTGAGGGTAAACTTGGAATGACATATTTCAAGATTTGAGCTCTTATTGATGCTCACCACATTCCATACGAACCCCATATGAAGGTACAATTTTATGTTAAGCTAAACGAAATATTTCAATCGTTAGCTGTTGGTACGAGAATGGACATTCTAAGACCCTTACCTGGATTTACAGGGTCAGCTGATGTTGTTGGTGTAATGTTAGAGAATCACATCTTAAAAGTTGGTGTCAATGGTCCTATTACTATGCAAATTCTAACACAGATACCTGGTAGCACTCAAGAGTCTATAGTATGAGCTGCTAATAACTCATTAGCATTGGATAGCAATATAAAATCCTTATTAGAATTAAAACGTGACTTTGGAGCTGAAGTTATGTGAAGAAAAGTAGCACAGTCAGCATTTTCAATCTAGCATTTTAAGTAAAAATAGACCTGTGACTACCACATATATCTTTAATACACTCTTGAGTTGTTCTCAGATTATCTACAAATAATCTTGAAAAGATCTTTGGAGTCTCTGGAGTGAGCTACCCTTTTATAAAAAAAAAGGATACAGCCCACGTAAGCCCCCCCCCTTTTGCTGATAGTACTAGGTAAACATATTTCCATTTAACATGATAAAGTGGATGCTTTATTAAAATAATTAGAACGGTTTGCATTTAATATGCGTATTTTAAAAAGTCATCCATTATTGAGATTAGCCAATTCTTATATAATCGATTCCCCGCAGCCATCTAATATTAGTTACTTGTGAAATTTCGGATCCTTACTAGCATTCTGTTTAGTTATACAAATTATAACAGGTGTTACTTTAGCAATGCACTACAATCCTAGTGTGCTAGAAGCATTTAATTCAGTTGAGCATATTATGCGAGACGTTAACAACGGGTGATTAATACGTTATTTACACGCAAATACTGCATCAGCTTTCTTCTTCATAGTTTATTTACACATGGGAAGAGGGCTGTATTACGGTTCATACAGAGCACCTAGAACATTAGTGTGAACTTTAGGTGTAATTATCTTTATATTAATGATAGTTACAGCTTTCCTGGGTTATGTATTACCTTATGGTCAAATGTCCCTATGAGGAGCAACTGTTAAGTAAGTAATAGCAGTTGAAAAATATCACTATATGCTGGAAACTTCTAAAGCCTTATACACTATAATATTGGATATTATAGTTAAAATTATAGCAAGAGAAAAAAAAAATAAAAATGTATTTTTATTTCTTTTTCTTGCCCCTCCTTTCTTGTGAATAGCTTAGCTTACCTTAGCTTAGCTTAGCCAGACTGTAGGTAGGATATAACAATGGACAATCAGCAGGAAACCGTATACCGGATTAGGATAATTTGATCCTAGCGGAATGGGATCCTTAGAGACTATACGTGACACATCTTTCTTCCTTACATCCCTGTTTTACTTAAATTAGTAGGTAGAAAAAAAATACCTTTTTTCTAGTTTGTTTAACGCGATTAAACAAACACACACACACACACACACACACAAAAAACAGGTTTTTTTTTAGACTTCTTTCTTGTTTATGTTAGTTTGGTGAGGGAGAGGTTGTAATACAAGAAGAGAGTAAATAGATAGTCCAATATTAAATTGAAAAATTTAGTGTAACCTATAAACTTATTAGTTTATCCAATGTGCTTCAGCTTTCCACTATCCAAAGCACGTTTGTAGCACAGGGTTGATCTAAATGTTTAAGTATTACAAACCTTATGAGTGCTATACCATGAATAGAACAAGATATAACTTGTTCTATACTTATAATTTGTAACTATAAAATAAAGATGGCTAGTATAATAATCGACAAACACAAAATGAAGAATAAACCATGCAGTTTTTCTTGTATTAAATCTAATCCATTTTCCAATAAAACCACCCTTTCTCGTTATTATTCAACTGTGAATAATAATAATAATTCTAAGTTACTTGAGTTAAACCCTTATTTTGTTTCTGGTTTTATAGATGCAGAAGCTTCATTTAGAACTGTAGTCTATTATACAAACCGTTGATGTACTAACTCTGTATTTAAAATTACTCTTCATAAAAAAGACATAGAGCTTCTAAAAGCTCTGCAAGGTTTTTTTGGAGTAGGGAAAATAACAGGTATTGATACTGTTACCTATAGAGTAGAAAGCAAAAAAAGTCTTATGGATGTTATAATTCCACATTTAGATAAATATCCTCTACAAACTAAAAAAAGGGCAGATTATGAACTTTTTAAACAAATAGTATTATTGATGGACCAAAAACAACATCTTAAAAACGAAGGTTTACAAAGGATTATTAACATTAAAGCAGCTATGAATAGGGGAGTTTCTGAAGAATTATTAGCAGAATTTCCTAATACATCACCTGTGTCTAGACCTTTAGTAAATATATTAGACATAAATCCATATTGGTTAGCTGGTTTTACTGCTGGTGATGGTTGTTTTTTTATTTACGCAGAAAAAGATTCTAAATATAGGACTGGTATTCGAGTAAAATTAAGATTTAACATATGTCAACATGTAAAGGACAAGCTTTTGATGGAGCGTATAGCATCTTATTTTAACTGCGGTTTGGTAAACGTAACTAATAGAGGTGAAGTTAACTTTGATGTACATAAATTCTCAGATATTTATGATGTAATTGTACCTTTTTTTGATAAATATGCAATATATGGAATGAAATCCTTGGATTTTAAGGATTGAAAGACTGTAGCTGAACTCGTTAAAAATAAAGATCATTTAACTAAAAAAGGAGTAGATAAAATCCTTTTCATCAAGTGTAATATGAATAAATCGCGTGAAATGGAATAATCTGATTGGAGCAGTATAATACAAAGAAATAGTCGTTTATTAATGGGTCCGAGTCGTTATATATTAGCTTTTTTTAAGCTTTATACAAGTTATAAATAGAATTTATTATATCTGTTGGATAGTGCGTATGGCTTATAAGGTATTTTATATTTATTTGATGGGGTATTTCCCCTGGACAGATATTAGCATCTATATTATATACAGCTATAGGCTATTATCTTGTTACTAATGTTAAAATAAGTAATCGGTCGCTTAAAAGGCAACAAAGTTCTTACTAAAATCGTATTACTAACTTAGTAAGTGCCGTGCCTTGAATTGGTACTGATATAGTCGAATTTCTATGAGGAGGTTTCAGCGTAAACAACGCTACTTTAAACAGATTTTTTGCACTGCATTTTGTACTACCTTTTGTATTAGCAGCACTAGCTTTAATGCACTTAATAGCATTACATGACAGTGCGGGGTCAGGTAACCCTTTAGGTGTGTCAGGTAACTTTGACAGACTACCCTTTGCTCCTTATTTTATATTTAAAGATTTAATAACTATCTTTTTATTTATACTAGGATTATCTATCTTTGTTTTCTTCGCACCTAATATATTAGGTGATAGTGAAAATTACGTGGTTGCTAACCCTATGCAAACACCACCTGCCATAGTACCGGAATGATACCTTCTTCCCTTCTATGCTATCTTAAGATCTATACCTAACAAATTATTAGGTGTTATAGCTATGTTTGCAGCTATAGTGATTTTATTAGTTATGCCATTTACTGATTTAAGTAGAAGTAGAGGTATACAATTTAGACCATTAAGTAAAATAGCTTTCTATATCTTTATAGCTAACTTTTTAATTTTAATGCAATTAGGTGCTAAACATGTTGAATCTCCATTTATTGAGTTTGGACAAATTAGTACAGTCTTATATTTTTCTCATTTTGTGATTATTGTACCTCTTGTATCATTAATAGAGAATACTTTGGTGGACTTACATCTTCATGATACTTTATACACTGAACAGGGTTTTTATCATACTGAGGGGATATAATAGATAATTGTAAATCTTCATGTGAAGATTTATACTGGGATACTCTATTATACCCTCGTAGCCAATATCATATTTATGAACCAGCTATTCATATGTTATTTATATTCCTGTAATATTGCAGGCTTTCTTGTTTATTCCAAGTGTTTTATCTTTTTATCACCATGTTATTATGGGAAAAAATATGCAATTTAGATAGGATAGATGACGATTATATAAAGATACACCTTTATAATCTAATACCTAGCCTTCTATCGTTAATAAGCTTTATCATAACTATGAGTAGAAAAAAAAATTTTTTTTTCTTGTGATGTATCTTAGAGTAGTATTCGGTGATTAGTGTAATTTATTACCTATATGACTATGAACTATAGTAGTTGCACATCTTTCTAAATTGGTATCATCCCATTTATTAAATTGGTATAAAGTTGCTAAAAAGACATAAGTTGTATAAGAATATAAATGTTCATAAATACTCTAAATATATAATAAAATAGTTTCTATATTTTATAACACTGTATTTAGAATATGAACAAATCAGTAAAATTATTATTGAGATTAATAATTATATTCTAAAGACTAATATAATGGTTTGGCTAATCTTTTAATAAATTATATTTTTGTTAAAAGTATTTTTACCTTATTATAAGGTAAACAAAGGAAGGTTCCGTTGGTGGACAAAAAATACATTTTTTAGCTGTAAACTCCTTAGTTTACGCTATCGAAGGTTCGATTCCTTACTTCCTAGGTTTTCAAAAAAAAAAAATTTTTTTATTGGAAAACCCCTTTCACTCCCCCTCTTATTATTCTACCTTTCGGCTTGCACCCTAGTAAAAAAGAAAAAAAAACTGGGGCTATAAGGGGTAGAATAAAAACAAGGGGGGGATAGCTAACAAAGCAAAGGTGTTGGTTTTGGGAGCCTTGCTTACTATCAAAGTAAGCACGGCTCCCAAAATATACTCCGCAGGCTTTCTTCACTAAATTAGAAAAAAAGACTTTTTTTTCTCTTGGGGTGCTTACTAAGCATCCCAAAATAAACCTATTCAGTTTTCTGAAAAAAACTGTTTTTAGAATTTTTATACATATGTATAAAAAATATACACCTCTAAAGTAAAACCCCTAAACGCAATACCACATATCAGTAAAATTAAACATACACACTGTTTAGAACGCTGACTTAAGGAAATATATACCTTACTCTCATTATATAAAACATGAAAAAAAAAAACCAATTTGAAATTAAAAAAACAAATACAAACGCAATACAGACCACAAACATAAAAAATAGTATAGTAGAAAAGAATTCATTCTTTTCTATGCCTACTCATCTAAAGACTTTAGATAATCTAAGTCATATTACAAAACAAAAAACAAACCATAAACCTTTCTCTAATAAAGATAATATGTTAGTCCCTTTTATATCCAGCGATAATGTACTAAGACATAATCCTGCAGCCACTTCGGAATGAAATAATAGTAATTACTCCTATATAAAAAGTGAGTTGCAAATCACCCCTGTAGTAGAACAATCTATACATGAGATTATAAAGCTCTTTTTTAACTCTACACCTAAGATTGTTGGTACTAAAAAATCTTCTATATTTAGACATAAATCGATATATAAAACATATATAGCAACACCACGTGTTAAAACTAGTATGAACAGAGCGAGAATTACCGTATATAAATATGATAGACAAAAAGTATTTTATATTAATATGCTAAATAATACCCATAGGTTGTTACCCTACATAAACCTGGCTAAGCATAAAGTAAATGAAAAAGTAAATAAGTTGCGCGCAAAAGGGTTAGTTATAAAACCTAAAGGGTTAGAAAAAAATATACCTCCCAAAAAATATACTAATGTTAACCCTAAGGGAAAAGTAGTTGCCTCTAATATAACACGATTTTGTAACATTTCGAATAAAATCGTAAAAAGTAGTAATGTTGGATTTCCTATAAATCCGGTTAAATACAAAGAAATAATGTTTACCTCTCCTAGTAATAGTTGAAATAGAGGTAAAAACAAAAAACAGTATGGAAATAAAAACGATGTTAGAAATTTCAGTATTAGCTTTTCTCTAAAAGAAAAAAAAAATAGAGCAGTTATATCTGCTGAAATTAAACCTAGAATTCGTAAAGTGCTATACGTATCCAATAATATGAATATCACTATAGACAAAATGAATAGCCCCTGTATACACAGACTGAAAAAGCTCTCACTCTATGTAAACAGTAAAAAAGGAATTTTTAGACATAAAGCAAGTAACATCATAGAAAGTTCAAAAAAAAAGGTTTTATCTAAACGTAGGAAGAAAAGGAATATCTGATACGCATTTATAAGAAAAAAGAATGGTATATCCCCAGTATCAAGAAAATATAGAAACCGAATATTATATTGAATGTTACTAAAAAAAGCTAGAAAAAGTATTGCATTAAACATAGTAAGAAATAATACATTAGGATTTGTCATGAGTAAAGTTAAAAACCAGTTTAAATCTTCTATTAGTCTATTTAATAAATGGGATAAACAATTTCTATTAGCTATAAATAAGACAAAAATGGCAAATTTATTTCTAGGTAACTATATAAATACGAGACTGCCTATTTCTACTATAGATTATCTTCTTAGTATAGTTAATAAATGTACTGGTGGTCTTTTTTCTAGTGAAGAATTTATTTTGAATGGGCTAAAAAAAAAAAATAGGATAGGTTTGTTTTTGGAGCCGTGCATTGCATCCAAAAATCTACACCTTTGCTCTGCTAGAAAAAACCCTAACTTTTATAATCATAATATATTAATACCTGAGATAGGTATTGAAAAGTTCGCTGGATATATGTTTAAAAAGATATTCTCTTCTACATTTTATTCTTCCATACTTTGAGTATCCTGTATTAAATCTAGTTATGTATTTTTAACTGGGTTAGTGAATATTCTTAAAAAGAAAATAAATAAAACTATTGGATTGAATGTTGTAGATTTAAAATACCTGTTTTTAGATAGTAATATAATGGCTAGCGCAATAACTACAAAGTTAAAAGATAGAAAGAAAAGAGTCCTTAAGGTATTAAAAAGAATTTTAGGTCTAATCAAAAAGCCCTACTTTAAGATACACCTATACAATAAGAAAAAAACCTTAGAAAAAGTAAATACGGATTTCTTTTTCATGGATAAAAAGATGACTGGGTCTACTAACTCGTGAGAGCAATCTAATCTATACAATAAACAGATTTTTGAAAATCCTAGTGATTATAAACCTCGTCTATTACTTTACCATTTAAAACATAAAACCGTTAGTGGGGTTAGAGTAGAAGGTTCAGGTAGATTAACAAGAAGATTAACAGCCTCTAGATCTATCTCTAAATACAAATATATGGGTAGCTTACAAAATCTGGAATCTTCTCGTCAAGCTGTATCTACCGTAATGCTAAGAGGATTTATGAAATCTAATTTACAATATAACAATATAAATAGTTATAATCGTAATGGAGCCTTTGGTGTAAAAGTATCAGTAAGTTCATATTATTCTACTTTAGCTTTAAATACTAAAAGAAATAGCCGCGCTATATTTACCACACTATTAAGAAAAGGTTTTACTACGTCTGTACCTAAATTATCTGTTAAAGAAAAAGAGCCTTATGATAAAATAGTATCTAGGTCAACTGTTGACTGTTACTATACTATGCTTTCATATTTAATGGATGGGTTTTTAAAATTATTACTTTTACTAGGGATTTTATTTATCCTATGTAATTTAATAGGAATAACTTTACCATCCTATATATATTTATATTATTGTAATGGTTTTTTTTTTTTCGGTTTTGTTACATATTTTTTACTAGGTTCCTGGTGTTTAATGGGAGCGCTAAAAGTATGGGTAAATGAAAAGCATAATTGGATAAAATGAAATAAGAAGATATATAATAAAAAATATTTTTGGAATAAATACAATACTATTATGGGATATCCCAATTTTTTTTGTTCAAATACATCTGTACACCTTAATAAGTTTTCACAAAAAAATACTATAAGTGTAGACCATAAAATGTTTCCAGGAAAACCTACCGGTATAGTATTATCAGCGGTTACTATACTGACACCGGCAGAACTTGCTGTGCAAGCTCGACAAAAAGCTCTGCAAGAGCAAGCCGCTATTGACCTATATGGACCTCAAATAGTTTGCAGGACCTTACCGGCTATAAATGCGCCTCCTATTCCAAATGCGCCACAACCAACTCATCCAATTCCATCTTATGAAAGTCTACCTGAGAGAGGACGGGAATTGTTCCCTTATATGCAAAGATGGGAGCTTAACCGAGCTGGAGTCTGAATTCAACAGTGACGTGATGAATGCCCGCAAAGAAAAACTATAGAACCTACTGTTACAGCTAGTGGACCTTCTAATGACCTACCTACATCTGATGAATCCTAAAACTATAGCACTTGAACTTTCGATTTTAGATATGGAAAAATGAACACTATATCAATATGAATAGCTATAATTGTAATTAACCATTTGCTGTTAAAGTATTTGTACCATAAAAAGGGATAAAGTAGTAACAGGGGTTAGAATACTAGGTTCATCTATAGTATACTATTGGTTTTTTTCCTTACTATAGGTTTTTTACAAAAAGTATAAAAAAAGATACTTATAGACTTTAGGTAAAAAATAAAAAAGGGAAACTAGCTCCATTCGTAGAGCAACCAAAATATATATACATATATTACGGTGAAGTGTTCGAACCACTCATTTCTCTAAACTTTAACCTATTTTGTTTAAATTATATAACAAAAAAACATAGTTAATATAAATACATGACTTATATATTGCTGTTCTATTTTGGTTTAATAACGAATAGTCTATATTGGAAATGTTGAGCGGTTGAAAATACACATAGATTGAATTATGAATTTATCATTGATTTTATTTTTAATAGGTATATTAGGTTTCGTTTTAAATAGAAAAAATATTATATTAATGCTTATTTCGATAGAAATAATGTTATTATCTATCACATTTTTAATATTAATAAACTCATTTAGTTTTGACGATATTTTAGGGCAAACTTTTGCCATTTATATTATAGCAATAGCTGGTGCAGAATCAGCAATAGGATTGGGTATTTTAGTGGCATTTTATAGATTGAGAGGAAGTATTGCTTTAGATTATAAATAATGTATTTAACTCTAATAATATTACCCTTCATATCATCCATTGCGGCCGGTTTTTTCGGGCGTAAAATCGGAGTTAGTGGTGCTCAATGAGTAACATGTACTTCTGTTATTATAACAACATTACTGGCAATTGTTGCTTTTTTTGAAGTAGGATTTAATGGTATACCTGTAACAATGAAACTATTCAGATGAATAGATTCTGAATCCCTTAATATATTATGAGGGTTTAATTTTGATTCGTTAACAGTGTTTAATGCCTTTATATTAAATAAAGGACGTAAAGATGCTGTGTTGGTGAAAACCCAACTGTATTAGGTGATTGTGAATAAATTAGGTTCTGGTGGCGGTTTTATGGATAATAATTTAGGTATGGCTTATCTAAATACTCCATATCAGAAAAGATATCACGTTTCTTCTTTTTCTTTTTTACAAAAAAGATACTTTTCAATAAAAAGTACTGCTTATACTACACAATCTGTTTACCCTTTTATACTTGTCGAAAAAAAAAGATACAAGTAGATTTTCTTACATGATTTGTCGCATTTTCGGATGCTGAAGCATGTTTTAGTATTAATCCTTCCATCCTTTTTTTTATAAAAAAAAAGGGTAAAAAGAGAAAGTTACGATATCTAGTTTTTCTTTCATGTTTAAAATAGCACTATATAAAGACGATGAGGGTGTTTTAAATTATATTCATAATAAGTTAGCCATTGGTAATGTTCGATTATATAAGAATGAATGTATATTTAATGTTACAGACAGGAAACGAATTCCATTCTTAATTTCTATCTTTGACAAGTACAATCTTAATACTACTAAGTACCTAGATTATTTAGATTTTAAGAAAGCTTTTCATTTATATATTAATACCCATAGTGAGGGGGCGATAAATAAAAATAGAAGTGGGGAATGGATTCAAAATACAATTCTAGAATGAAAGAATAATATGAATAGTAACCGTTTTAATTATGACCGACCAGAAAACTCTCCCATTGTAATTACGAAAAGCTGACTATTAGGCTTCATAGAAGGAGACGGATACTTTTTTGTAACAAGAGATACTTTAACACCACATTTTTCCATAGAATTAAATGGAGTACAGCTTGACGTTTTACTTAAAATAAAGGAATTTTTAGAAAAGTATCTGGGGTTTGATACATATAGTTTATATAAATTAAAAAACGGTCCCATCATAACAGTAAAAACCAAAAAGGCTAGGTTCGCTTTCCTTTGCTTACTAAGTAAGCAAAGGAAATCTACTGAAAAAAATTCCTTTTTTTATTTTTTTTTGGAAGTTTATAGACTTATCCATTAATAAAACCTCCAAAAAAATAAAAAAAGTCTTTTTTAATTGCTTTTGCTAGAAAGAATAGTAAAAGTAGCGTAGCTATTACAGTTAAAAATGTGAGAGTTGTTCATAATTATATGATACCTTTTTTAGACGATATGTCATTTTTAAAGTTGCTAAAAAAGGTAAAGATTTCCAAGATTTTAAATTGATTTGTAGAGTTATGCATAACGGGGCATATAGAAATGAAGAGATAAAAAGAACAATCTTAAAGTTATCTTACACAATGAATAATTACCGCTTATCAACTAATAAAGCACCAGCCTCATATTTAAGTAAAGATGAAAGAGATAAGCTAGTTTCTGTAGCACCGACTTTCTAACATCTTTATGATGGTCGAGTAAGAGATATTTACACTGGAAAAAGGATTCATCAACAAATCAGTTGTGTATATGAGATACGTAAATTAGATAGAGAGGTCTTAATGGCAAATACTTTACCAGAAGCTGCCACTATCATAGGAGTATATCCTGATACTTTGAGTAGATATTTAGATGTGAAAGTCCAAGATTCTATAGTACATTGAGTTCGACTCAATAACCATGATATTAGAACAAGAGCTGTTTTTAACCTATTTGCATAGTGATTTCTACTTTTATTTGGCTTAAGTTTTAGTTTTATATCCGTTATTTCGTCTACATAATCTGTAATATATGTGAAGTTACTATCATTGGTTTAAGTACTAGTTTCATATACAAGAAAGGAATGTAGGGGTAAAAAAAAGGGAATGGAAAAAAAAAAGAATATTTTTAATTTCTTTTTTGGAGGTACTATTTACTTACGACTAATATCAGAATAAAAATAGATGTTACTATGGCCATAGTAGTCGTCCATGTCGAATTAGAACCAATATTCAGTAAATCAAGAGGAATTGGGAAAGATTATAATCCTACAATTCTATACTTATACAATAAGGTGAAAACGGTTAATAAGATGCTAAACGGGATAATATCTTAAAGACCGTCGGCTGTTATAAAAGTCGCTACAGATTGGATCACCGGGGTTAGGCTGAAATGTCTGTCCAAATGTACAATCGGTCCCTAAAAAAAGTCAGAAATCGCAAGAAGAAAAGATAAAGCAACACAAGAAAAAAAACTTTTTTTTTTCTAGCACAGTGCGAGAAAAAAAAGTTTTTTTTCTTGTCTATTCCTACGCGTAAGTAACTCCTAAATGAGTTTATTAGCTCTTTTTTTCAATGAAGTTATATTATTATTTCTGTCGCTACGCGTTAAATGAAAACACGCGAATTAGGGGATGATCCATGTTAATACCAGTACTAATTGTTTCTTCTTTAGTTCACATATATTCAATAGGATATATGAGTCATGATCCACATAATCAGCGTTTCTTCAGTTATTTAAGTTTATTTACCTTTATGATGATAATATTAGTGACAGCTAATAATTTCTTACTTATGTTTGTGGGTCTCTTCTTGGCCCTTTATATATTAAAGTATATAAGTTATAGTTCCATAAATTGCTGGGACATCTTAAAGGGAAAATTTAAGACAATCAGCAGGGAACCTTTTTTTAAAGGCCCCTCAGAGACTAAACAGGACTACCCTCTTACATCTGTATAAATATACACGATTGTATGGGTAAAGATATAGTCCGGCGCGTTATGTGAATAATGCAATTACTGCAAAGTTGTATACTTGATATATCCGATTTTTCTATCTCTTATTCAGGCTATTCTTTATGTGTATTTAAACGGTTTTATAGTAAAACAGCTGAAGCTGAAACTGACAAGTACTCTAATCAATATAAAAAAGAGTATAAATTAACTCAGCAACAAAAGGAATCACTTATAGGTATAGTGTTAGCGGATGGGTGTCTTGAAAGAGGAAAACCTACACATAACACAAGGGTAAGAGTAGATCACGCTTATCCTGAACAAAAGGAGTATGTACTTAGTTTACAAACTTTATTTGCCCCTTTAATAGCCCTAGAACCTAGCATAAATATAAGAAAAGCTGATCCTAGGACAGGGAAAGTATATAAGTCTATATCTACTAAGACATTAAGGTTCCCTTGTTTAAATGAATATCATAATTTATTTTACAAAGATAAAATAAAATTTGTGCCTTTAAACATACAAGATTTATTAACACCTAGAGGGTTAGCTCATCTTATTATGGGTGACGGATTTCTTCACCAACACGGTGTTGTTATATTATGTACCGAGAGTTTCACTAAAGAGGGAGTAGAGCTTTTAATAATTGCTTTAGAATCCAAGTTTGGTATAAAAGCTAGTTTAAATAAACGTACTTCAAGTTCAGGGACTGAAGGGTTTAGAATTAGAATTAACAAGGAAAGCATGGCTAAATTAACAACATTGGTAAGACCTTATTTTATACCTGAAATGTTATATAAATTAGGTGTATAAATAGTTCTAAATTTAGTATGTTGAAATATAACTTTGCAATAGGGCAGGAAAGAAAAAAAAACCTTTTTTTTTTCTCGCCTTACCAACACGTGAGAAGGTGTAGGAGTCTGTAGTTATCTATTAGTGAGTTTTTGATTTACTAGAATAGCGGCTAACCAGAGTTCTATATCTGCCTTTTTAACAAATAGAGTAGGTGATTGTTTCTTAACTATAGGTATGTTTGCTATTTTATGATCTTTTGGTAATTCACAAAAAAGGAAAGTTTCTAAATGTAACAATAGTTATGTTTACGCTCCAAAGAAAATGTTAAAAAAGAAAAGTTATGCTTGCGCTCCCTTTTTTATAAAAAAGAGATCTATTTATTTCCATCCAAGAAGAAAATATTCTACAAGTCAAGTATCAGTAAATGGTTCCCTTGGTCCTTATTTAGCTGGGTTAATAGAAGGAGACGGATACATCGGTGTACAGAACCCTGACTCTAAAACTAAGGTGGTTTCTTGGCCGAAAATGAATATTGTTTTTAATATTAATGATAAACCTTTAGCTGTAAAATTATCTGCATATTTAGAAGTAGGTAAAGTAATTGATAGAGAAAAGGCTGGTCATGTATTATTACAAATTTTAGCTAAGAAAGAAGTGTTAAAAATATTACATTTAATAAATGGAAACATGCGTACACCAAAAATAGAAGCTTTGCATAGAGCTATTTGTTGAATAAATGAAAAAGAGAATACATCTATACCTTGTCTAGGTTTAGATATATCCCCTTTAGACAGTAATAGTTGATTTACAGGTTTTACTGACGCTAATGGTAATTTTTCTATAACAGTATATGATAGAAAGAAAAATGGAGTCTTTTTAAGAACAAGTGTTCAAACTTTTTTCCGTATTGAAGTGAAACAAAATTATTCTAGAGAAGTTAGTATAGCTAAAGGAGGTGCTAGTTATTTTGACATTTTAACTAAGATTTGTATGTTTTTGACTGTTAATCTCTACACTAGAACTCGGGAAAAAGAGGATAAAGTGTATTATGCCTTTATGGCGGTGGCTCATAACTCCAGAAGTCATGAAATCGTCCGTAATTATTTTGATCGTTTTCCACTATATTCTTCTAAGTATCTAGCATATAAAGACTGATGTCTTGTTCAAGATCTTCATAGAGGAAGTCTAACTAAAGAGAAGTTGGATAAGATAAAAGGGATTAAAAATAATTTTAACAGCAAGAGAAAACATTTTAATTTCTCACATTTAGATTTTTTACTTTTTAAAGTTTTGTAGTGTTTAAGCTTAGAGAGTTTTTTTTAACACTACAAAACTTGCTAAAAATTGCCGTGGGTAGTAGTAATATTACCCTTATTATACAACTATATCGCTGGAAACCCCTAAAATCATTTTATAGGATTTTGTGAAAACATCTTTTTTGTTAGATGCGTACACAGACCATAAACATTAAAATGAATAGATCTTATTGTTTAATAAGTGAAAATGGACAATCCGCAGGAAACATTAAATATATATTGTATATCGAGGATCCTCAGAGACTACACGTTGTACCCCTTTGCTTATCTTTGAATAATAAAAGGGTGAAGATATAGTCCAATTATAGCTGAAAGGCTATAAGTAAATTGAATATAGATTATGCTACAGTGTTTTCTTTAGCACCATTTATGAATGAAAATATTGTTACTATAATTGGGATATGTTTATTAATAGGAGCTATGGCTAAAAGTTCACAAATTGGTCAAGTGAAGGCCCTTAAGAAATGAAGATATGACTCTTCTTTCTTTTGAACTTCGATATTTGCTGGAAAGATTTCAAATGCTTTAGAGTCCGTAGGTTTAATTCATAATGTTAACCCGGAAGAATCTCAAGGACATGTAATCCATCAGCAGGGAATAAATAAATACGATGAAAAATTTTTAGAGTGATTTATTGGTTTTGCGGAAGGAGATGGTTCGTTTGTTATAACTGGTGGTAAAAGCCTATTCTCTATCCATTTACATTTAATGGATTTGCCTTTATTATATATAATAAAAACAGAATTAAATATGGGAAATGTTTATACTCACAACAATAGTTGTATTTGGATTGTAAAAGCTAAAAAGGATGTCTATAATTTAATAAATATATTTAATGGTAATCTATATCTAAATAAACGAAGATTATTATTTGCAAAATGAGTAAATAATTTTAATCAAAAAAATAAGTTAAATATAGAAATATTAAAACAGGACTTCAAACCTAGCTTATTTGACAATTGATTAGCCGGATTTATAGATGCTGAAGGTTCTTTTATGGTATCAGTATCCAAAACTAAGATTATTCAAAGATTTGTATTAGCTCAAAAAGATGCCGAAGCGGAATTTATATATTTGAGTTTATTGTTAAACGGTTATACTGAAAAACTTAAAAATAATGATAGACTAGTTCTAAATTTTAATAAATTAAATTTATTAATAGGATATTTAAATGATCATAAATTACATTCTGCAAAGGAAAAATCATTAGAAAAATGATTAGAAATATATTATATTCGAGTTCATCAGTGTTCTCCTTTAGATATCGCACATTACAACTCCATAAAAAAAAAAGCCAGTTTGATTAACTCTTTACGTAAAACTAGTAAACTTTAAATTATTTATTTAAAAAACCCTCAGAGACTGAGTTTTTACGCTCCTAAGTTTAATTTAGATAGAATCTCTTTTTATTATTACTAAAATAGATGTTTAACGCTCCTATTTTTTTGTAATTACTCGCTGTCTTTTTTTTTACTGAATCGAAGATTCCTGATAAAAAAAAAAGAAAGTATCCAAGATTCGTAGATTTAAAATAAAAAGAGCCATTTTTATTTAAAACTTAGACACTCGAAGTAAATAGATAGATTCATAGTTCTTCTATTTAAAGATATAGTCCAAAAAAAAAAAGTTTTTTTTTGCTTCACGTATGGTTACCAATGGCGATGGAGGGGCCGACCCCAGTCTCCGCATTAATACACGCTGCCACAATGGTAACAGCAGGTGTATATTTATTAATGCGTTCATCTCCTTTAATAGAATATAGCTCTACTGTATTGATGCTATGTCTATGAATTGGTGCCATTACAACTGTATTTAGCTCACTTATTGGATTATTTCAACAAGATATAAAAAAAGTTATAGCCTATTCCACAATGAGTCAATTGGCTCGAGAAGTTATTAATAACTTCAGGTATCAGACTATATGCGAGAAAATTATCGATCATATTATAATTTATTGCATTAAATTGCAATTATTTATTCCAAAAAATTTATTACGTTATTTGCTTGCCTTATTTTGTGTGTGGAAAAAAAAAGGTAAAATTCATTCTACCTCTTTTTTGTTACCCTCACGCACACAAAAGAGGAATTTTATGGTCAGATCTTTATCTACGATGCATGGTGGTAACCAGCATAGTATAAAGTTAAATCCTTATTATGTCAGTGGATTTGTAGATGGTGAAGGGTGTTTTCTTATAAATGTTCATGCTAGACCTGGTCGTCTATTAGACTATAGTGTAACTTTGCCGTTTAAAATAAAAATACATTCTAGAGATATAAATTTGTTACAAGATATATGAAATTTTTTTGACAATATAGGTAATATTACTACTAGAAAAAATGGTTATACAGAACTAATGATTAGTACTATAAAAGATATAAAAGTTCTGGTTAATCACTTTGATAGTTACCCTTTAATTACTCAAAAATGGCCGGATTATCCATTATATCCTTTTTTTTTTAAAAAAAGGGTGCAAGCTTTTATATTAATAAAAGATAAACAGCATCTTACCATAGAAGGATTAAAAAAAATAGTGTCCTTAAAATCCGTATTTAATAAAGGACTATCTTCTGAATTAAATTTAGCTTTTTCTGAAGTAATTTCTGCTATAAGGCCTCAAACACCCTTACCTGTAATACAAGATCCGCATTGAATATCAGGATTTGTAGACGCTGAAGGGTGTTTCTTTATTAGGTTATCTAGCACGTTAACGAGTGCAAGTTTAGTATTTAAAGTCGCACAACACACTAGAGATGCTAAATTATTAGAACAACTTATTTCTTATTTTAATTGTGGATATTATAAACTTTACTCCAAATCGGGGGGAGAGTATATTGTTACTAAATTTAACGATGTAAATAGCATAATTATTGCTTTTTTCAAGAAATATCCTCTAGTTGGGTTAAAATCTAAAGATTATGGTGACTTTGTAAAAGTTGCTGAATGAATGCAAGATAAAGTCCACTTAAGCAAAGCAGGAATAGATCCAATTAAAAACATGAAATCCGGTATGAATAAAGCTAGGGTTGTTTCTAGCAGAGCAAGGTGTAAATTTTTGGATGCAAAAACTGCATCCAAATACAAACCTACGCTTTTTTTACAAAAAAAAGCATATAACTCTACCTGCATTCCTATATTCACTAAAAAAGTGGGACAAGAAAAACTATTTTTACAATATACTCGAGATAAAAAACATTATTCTACTATGGTAAGAAAGCCAAACACGATCGCGCCTACAATATCAACGTTAAGTATTATACAGAACGACAAAGCATTTAATGAGTGATTAGCTGGACTAGTAGATGGTAAAGGCCAGTTATTAGTATCTAAAAAAGGCTATGCCAACTTTAAAATTGTATTACCCGGAAAAGATAAATCTTTACTTTATGAAATAAAACACAAATATGGAGGGTCTATAAAAGATATATCTGGAAAAGGAAAAAATTCATATAGATATAAATTACATCATAAAAAAGGTTTAATTAAATTTCTTGATAGTATTAATGGATTCATTAGAAACCCTGTAAAAATATTACAATTAAATAAAGTTTGTGTACTATATAATATAGAACTTAAACCTGTTATTCCTTTAACATTTAGTAATGGCTGATTAAGTGGTATTATAGACGCGGATGGCTCAATACATTTAAATGAAGAATCTAATCAATTGGTTTTGAGTATAACTCAAAAAAATAGGTATTTATTAGACCCTTTAAATAGATTATATTGTGGTAGAATCAATATTCTTAGCTCTAAAGATGCATTTCAATATTCTATTTATAGAAAAAAGGAAATTCTAAATTTAGTAGATCATTATTTTGTACAATATCCTTTAAAGTCTAGTAAAGCTTACAAACTAAGTATGATAAAAGACTTCTATCTTTATAAAGATTATAATAAGTTAAATGATGGGAGTGGGGTGAAAGGGAGTCCAACCATAGAAATGAATAACTACAAAAAATGAATAAATTTTAAAAATAAATGAGACAAATTATAATATGATCATTGTTAAATGACATATTATGCCGCTCTTGTATACTATGCCATGCGAAAAAAAGATCTTTTTTTATCACATGCTTAGACAAGTTCAGGCTATAATATAGAAGTTATCTTAATGATAATGAATTCGCAGATAACCAAAGCTCATAATTATTTATATTATAATTATATTAATATTAGCCTTTTTAATTCATTTTCCACATTATATATATATATTTTGGGACAGTACTATTATAGCTTAATAGCTATAAAGTCAGTAAAATGAAAGGTTAATGTTTTTTGCAAGTTAGTAGGAATCTCAGAGGCCATACGTCTGATATTAATTTATTTATTTATGTTTTTTCTTTGTGTGTTTACTGATGTTATCCTTTTTTTGTTTCAAGAACAACTTTTTGTTCTTGAAACAAAAAATAAGGGTAGTCTTTTTGAAACAAACAAAAAATAAAGTAGAAAATGGAACAACTGAGAATAAAGAAAATCCTAATTCTCCCTCACTAGCTTTTAATGAATGATTAGCCGGTGTGATAGATGGAGATGGTTATTTTAATTTATCTAAAAAGGGGATTGCCCGTTTTACTGTTATTATGGATATTAGAGATAAACAAGTCTTATATGAAATAAAACATAAATTTGGAGGTTCTATTTATACTATAGCTAACGCAAATGCCCTAAGATACCAGTTATCGGGTAAAAAAGGGTTCATCACTTTAATGAATGCTGTAAACGGTCTAATAAGAAATCCAACTCGTTTGTTGCAAATAAATAAATTATGCGTAAAATATGAAATAGAACTGTTATATCCTAAACCCTTAACTTACTATAATGGTTGGTTGAGTGGGTTTATAGATAGCGACGGTTCCATTTATTTAAACGAAAAAAGTGGTCAAATCTTTATAAGTGCTAGTCAGAAAAATAAATATTTATTAGTGCGAAGCGGTCGCCTTTAATAAAACTTTATTCAGGAAGAATAGATATTACTAGCCCCAAAGACGAGGCTTTTAAGTATATTATTTATAGAAAACAGGAAGTGTGTGTTTAACATGATAGATAATTATTTTTCTAAATATCCTTTAAAAAGCAAAAAACAAAAAAGAATGAATTTAACCAAAGAATTTTTTCTAAAACGCCCATCTTTAAATTGTAAACACGTCCAAAAATTACAGGAGTGAGTTTTATTTAAGGATAGGTGGGATAAATACATAGATTAATAAAGAAATGGTCCAAATTATACTATTAGTATAATCAGCAATTGGGAATGATGGTTATAGCTATAGGTTTATCTTGTTACAACATAGCCTTGTTTCATTTGGTTAATCATGCGTTCTACAAAGGTTTACTATTCTTAGGTGCAGGGTCAGTAATTCATGCTGTCTCGGATAATCAGGATTTTAGAAGATATGGAGGGTTAAGACCCTTTTTACCTTTAACTTATTCAGTTATGCTTATAGCTTCACTGAGTTTAGTTGCATTTCCTTTCATGAAGGGATGAACTACCAAATTCCGGGGACCTCCTAAAGCATATGGTACCAAACTATAACTGAAAAGTTATAAGTGGCTGAAGTAATTACTCAGGTATGGTAATAAGTTATATGATATTGTTTCACTTTCTTAGCTTAGTTTCGCATAATATTTTTTTCATCTACGATTTTTCATATAAAACGGCTCCGTAATAAAAAAAAATAAAATGAGAGCTAAAATAAGCATAAAAAAAAGCATTCCACTAAAAAAAGGGTTAAAAATACTTTTTTTTGTGGTCTGCATAGTTAGGGTTTTATCTCCTTTTTTACAAAAAAAGGAGAGAGAGAGGGTCTAAAAAAACCAATTGGTTTTTTTTTTGTGTGAAGTTGAACAAAATGGACAATCGCGGATCTAAGTCAATAATAGATTTTTATTGTAAAAGAGCAACGAGTAGACGGTAGTTGATGTATTAATAATATACATTTAAGGTGTACTCTACCAGGTTTAGAAACAAACTTGTAGGAAACTAAAATATACAAATAAAAGAGAGCTGATATAACTTTAAGAGAACTCATAAAGTAAACAACAGTGAAAGATGGTAGGTAGCGGGTGTTCATGACTGCTTTTTATTATTCTCTCCTCGTATTGGTGCTTGTACATTCCCTTTTACTTCTATTTTTACAATGTAAGAAGTCTATCCATACGAAAACACCCAAGGGAGAAAATAATACCTTAACAACTATCCCTTTTAATGGTAGAGTAAATAAAAGTGTTCTACTATTTACCCAAAGGGAGCAAAGGGAGGGGAGAAAAAAAAGAGTTTTTTTTCTTCCCGGTCGCAATCGTCTTTATACGACCACTTCGACTGAACATAGAGTTCATTTTCTGGAATGATTTCGAGGGTTTGCAGATGGTGAGGGCTGTTTTTCAATAGGTAAAGTAGGAAAGCTAGATTTTAATTTTGTTTTTTATATCCGTTTACATATTGATGATGTAAAAACATTAGAGTTTATACAAAAAACACTTGGAATAGGTATAATATATTTTAGCGGTGACATGGTTAGATGAGTGGTTGGGCGGCAAGAGGATGTACAAAAAATAATAGATATTTTTACATTAGCGCCATTGAACACAGTTAAACAACTAGATTTCTTAGACTTTTCTAAAGCTTTTCAACTTTATACCAGTAGTATGAAAAGTATAGATCTAAAAACCCAGATCGATCTAATTATAGGTTCTATGAATAGTAATCGATCTAATTTTGAATGGTCTTCTGATCAAATCCGTACTTATTCTATTACTTCTGATTGGTTGGTTGGGTTTATAGAAGCTGAGGGTTCATTTATAGCATTAAAAAAAGCAAATTTTCGTTTAAAGTTTCATTTATCACAGTCTGTTAAAGATTTACCTTTAATGATTGAAATTAAAAATTACCTTAATAATTTAGCTGTAAAGCAATCAGCAACCATTATAGGTAGGAGACATTTTTTAGGTCCTGTCAGCCTTTCCGTAAGTGAAAGGAAAAATACGAAAAGAGTCCCTCAGGTTAGTATATGAGTTGAGAACACTAAGTTTATGATGAATATTCTTATACCATTTTTTGATTCACTTACTTGACATAGTAAAAAACGTTTAGATTTTGATGATTTTAAGTCTATAGCTATTATGAAAGAAAAAGGTCTCCAATTTACACTTGAAGGTGAACAGGTTATTCAATTTATTATAAGTCAAATGAATAGTAAAAGGTTATCTACTTATGACCGAAGTTATAAAGATGTAGATATTAGCCTTATGCAAGTACGTCTTAATAAATTACTTAGTGGACCATCTAACCTAGAAGTAAGGGAAAAAGGTAAAATCTTCATTAAGTCCTTAAATAGGTTTTATTCTCCACGTGATTCTTTAACTGTACAACTTCAAGATGAAAACGGACTAGTTATAAGAACCTTTGATTCTTTAGATGAAGTTGAAAGGTATTTTGAAGTAGACCCTAAAACAGTGAAATATTGAATTCTAAATAATAAACCTGTATCTAAACATAGTCTCCATGGTGATGAAAACGGAGAGAATAAATTCTTAATCATTGCTTATTAGTCTGTTACTACACCATCCATCTAATAAATCCGCCCCCCCCTTAACTTTGTATTAAACTAGCGTGCGATCAAAGTGGAAGCTAACTGAAAAACCCTTTCAACCATCTAAAAATAAACCCGTGTTATTTTACTGCTAGCCCAGAAAAAAAAAGTCCAAAACAGGTTCAGAAAAGCCTCAGCCAATAAAAAAAAGTCTAAAAAAAACCTGGTTTTTTTAGACTTTTATTTGTATGGTATTTATCACATTGTTCATGACAGGTTTCTATTCGAAAGATTTTATATTAGAATCAGCATACGGTCAATTTTACTTTTCTAGTATTGCAGTATATTTCATAGCAGTTATAGGTGCTATGTTTACAACTTTATATTCAGTAAAAGTATTATATCTAACTTTCTTAACGAACCCTAATGGTCCTTTAATCAATTATAAAAAAGCACATGAAGGAGATATATATATGTCAATACCATTGATCATATTAGCTATTTTCTCTATATTTTTCGGATATATCAGTAAAGATATATTTATAGGATTAGGTACAGGTTTCTTTATAGATAATGGATTGTTTATACATCCATCGCATGAAATAACTCTGGAAACGGAGTTTGCAGTTCCGTTATTGTTTAAATTATTACCATTACTATTTACAATAACATTAACAATAATATCTATATTATATTCTGAGTTTTTCCCTAATCCGTTGATACATTTTAAATTATCTAGGTTAGGATATAACATCTTTGGTTTTTTTAACCAAAGATTCCTTATAGAACTGTTTAATAACGAATATATTACAAATATTGTGTTAAAATTAGGTGGTCAAACAACCAAAGTATTAGATAATGGATCCATCACATACATAGGGCCATATGGATTAGAATTAGCTTTAGTCAATGTAAGTAAAAAGATTTCTACTTTAGACTCAGGTATAATAACATCTTATGCTTTATATATTCTAGCTGGTTTCATATTCTATCTTTTCTTTTTTACAATGGAAGATAGTATTCTTATATTACTAATTTTATATGGATCTTTTTTTATAGTCAATAATTCCCTAAAAAATACAGTAAAATATACGTTATCTAGCAAGGTTATTCCATCCACTTTCATGAATGTATTGCCAGTTGGACCATTTAGTTCCTTTTTTGCAGCATATATAATGGCTAGTAAACACTATGGAACTCGACCATTTGAGGTATTTGATGTTGTTTCGAATTCACCATTTATCACTGATAGAAATAGCGAAATTATTTTCAATACCGCATATACTTTGGGACATAGTGATAGTATTTTGAATAGTACTAATGTTTCACAAATACTTACACACTTGTCATATATATCTTAATAACAGATATAGCAGGATCGTTGGTTTCAGTAGTAGCTACAGCTCTATTTTTACACATTGTATGTATACAATTAGTAGAAGGAAAAACTAGTACTAGATACCCCTTTATACCCCCCCCCGCCTGAGTTCTTTTCAGATTATCTTCAGATAATCTGAAAAGAACTTTTGAGTGTATAAAGGCAAAATGTTATAAGCTTTATAAGACTTATAATTCATTTGTTACATTTTTTAGGACCGGTTAGGAGTAAAAAACTAGAAAAGTATAAATTATATTTTCAGTTCGAGTTTGAGTTTGTTTAAAAGCGACCCCTTCGGACAAAAAACTCGCTAAGCGCATATTAAAAATCATTTTTGTGGCTTGCACTCTTTTATCTTATAATTAAGATAAAAGAGTGCAAGCCAAATAGGAATTAGCTCAATAGGTAGAGCAATCGTGTAATATTGATACATGGAAACAAGATAGATATGTGTTCGAATCACATATTCCTAGCCGTAAATGTTAGGGCGCTATAGCCCTCCACAAAATTAGAAATATATATTTTCTTTTTGTGGGTTATTTATTAGGGTCCTTTTTTTTGACACCAAAAATAAAGTATTATACAAAATATAAATATAAAACCTTTTTAAAGTTGCTAAAAATACTCCTTATATACTAATGTATATTTGTGATTTGAGAATCCTCCTAAAAAAAGTAAAGATGTGGCTAGCATTATTCTTTTTGGAGCCGGGCGGTCGATTACGGAATCATAAATTCCTAGATTCCAAAAAGAATTTCCTAAGTCGTCAAAAGCTGAGAAAACTTGTTTTCTCACCGACTACTTTTATTTTAAAAACCTATTTTATTTTTAGAATATAAGCCAATAAATATAACTTTTTCTTTGACGATCCAATTTATTTACTACACTATGTTATATTTAAGTTTTATTACATCTATTCTTGAAGTTATTGTTATAACTGTACCAGCATTACTTATAGTAGCTTATGTTACTGTGGCAGAAAGAAAAACTATGGCTAGTATGCAAAGAAGACTAGGGCCTAACGTTATAGGTCAACACAATAAAGTACGAAATAAACCTATCCAATGAATTCCTGAAAAAAAAAGTCCTATAGTTATATAATATATACCCCTACTAGCTTTTTTCTGTATGAAAAAAAGTTTGGTATACTATAAAAAACTCTTTTTTTTTTCTCTCCCTTGCACGGAAAAAAATAGGGTTTATTTAGGGTAAGGTGTAAGAATCCTTATTAGGCCTAAAAGTTTAAATCGTCCAATTGCGGGAACACCCTAAAGTGATTTCAACCAAGTAAACATGGTAACATAGTTTATGGCACAGGTAATGACTCGTGGTACGGTAAAATCGAAATGAATGTACGAAAGGAAATGGGTAATCCGCAGCCAAGTTCCATATATTATGGAATGCAGTTCATCGACTAAACGGCGATTAATATTTATAATACTTCCCTTATACACATCCCTTTTTATACTTTTTTTTTTGTGGAACAGTTAAGTATAAAAATGGTTATGGAAGGATTAGTAATATTTAAGATATAGTCAGACCCTACTCGAAAGAGTACAGGAAAATTTTTTCTTATAATATATTTTTAGTATATTACCCCCACTTTCTTTTTTATTAACGCGGTAGTTTTTTTCTTTTTTATACTTAAGTATAAAAAAGAAAAAAAAACTAGACTAATAAGAGAAAACTTGGGTATAAGACAGGTATTCCGTTAAATGGATAATATTATTATTTAGGGATAAGTCCCTCAACTTTACCTGTAGTATAGTATATATTTATTAAATATATAATTATATATGGTTAAAGAGGGAGATTTGTACTATGGTCTATTGCAAGCATTTGCAGACGCTCTTAAGTTACTATTAAAGGAATATGTTTCTCCTACACAAGCTAATTTTATATTATTCTTTCTTGGTCCTATAATAACTTTAGTGTTTTCTTTACTAGGGTACGGAGTAATACCATATGCACCTGGTTTAACCATTTTTGATTTTAATTTAGGTATACTTTATATTTTAGCTGTTTCATCTTTGGCTACCTATGGTATTTTATTAGCAGGATATGACCCATATAACAAAACTGTGAGTATATCTAATTATATAAATATAGATAAGAATTTTATCTTAAATACGTTGGTATTTAGATGTATTGCTTTTCTATGTGTTATGCTTTTATTCCTTTTTTTATATAAATTTTCTTTTTTTGCAATCCATTGTTTTCTTTCTATTTACGTAATCTACGATTTTTCCTTAGAAAAAAAAAAATGGCCGATTCTACTAAATCCTTACACTATCCATTTATTATAGTGCGAAGCGGTCGCTTTATAAAAATAGAAATGCACCTGTAAAAGCTTTTGATAGGGAATTTATAGTAGACACATGTTATAATTGCTTGGATAAAAGTCTAAAATCTGCATTCTTGGAAAGGTGAGGTACCAAACCTTGTATTTATCTAATTTAATACAAATATGATCCTCTTGTGTATTACATAGGTAGAACTACTCTATATCCTTTTTTTTATAAAAAAAAAGGGTAAGAAGATGAAACAATCACCTTAAAGCCGAATCTGAAAATAAGTTACACTTATTTTTGAATTTGGTAGGTTTAGAGCATTTTAATATTTCTATAATAGAGGAATCTACACCGGATAAGCTAGGTTTAAGAGAGAATTATTACTTGAAAAATAGGTTCCCTCTTAAACTCTGTGTTTTATTCCTCTACAACAAAGCTTGCTATTCACGTTACTTAAAAAAAAAAGGAGAGGATTTGAGTAGAAATAAGGATTTACCTTCCACTAAAAATATACCGCTTTATGTTTATAATATAGATGACAAAGGTATAAGTAAGGAAAAGAAAAAAAAGTCTAAAAATATATTTTTCTTTTTTTTTTTCTCGTCATGTTTAATAGTATGATAGAGACTAGTGTTACAAAACTTTTTTTTTTATTCTACGGCTCCGTAACAGCTTCGTAGAATAAAAAAAAAAAGAAAGCAATGTGATAGATTCTTTTTTAGATATAGGGAAACCATATGGGGGAGTTTTTTATAAAAAAAACTACAGCAAGATATGGATATTCTATACCTCTATCAGGAGAAGAAATTAAAAATATGAAACTAGCCTCTGAAAAAGTACAACTCGGTAATAAAATCCTAGTTTGGCCATATAAAGCGCCAACTTTGGAGTTAATCCATAATTCACCTTTTCCTAGTTTGCAGTATGCAGCTAATTATTTTAATGTTAATTATAGAACTATAACTAGACATTTAGACACTAAATTAGCTACAACTCCAAATAATATGCTGGTTTATTTATATCAAAGCAATTAAAAAAGACTTTTTTTATTTTTTTGGAGGTTTTATGAATGGATAAGTCTATAAACTTCCAAAAAAAAATAAAAAAAGGAATTTTTTTAAGTAGATTTTTGGATGTAAACATCCAAAAACGAACCTATCCTTTTTTTTTTATAAAAAAAAAAGGGTAAAAGAGGTAGACTCTGAAATAATTGCTGAGCTTAAAAAGGATAAACTAGGTGTATACAGGTATATGCGTACAAAAATCTGGGTGTATAAAGTGGATGCCATTGGTACACTATCTTTATTTTCTAATAAACCTTTTATAACTAAAAGAGAGGTCATTAAAGTAATAGGTATTCATATTACTGTGCTAAATAAATATCTAGACACTAGCCAAGTTTACAGAGATATGCTTTTCTATACTTATCCTCGTGATACATAATATTATAATATCCAACCTAAACGTCCATCTTGTCTTATCTTCAAATTAAAGTTAGAAACTTATATAAAAAAAATCATATAAAAGTAAATCATATTTAGACGAATACCTATACTTCCTACAGAAGTATTATTAATCTGTAAATATATTTATATTATTATCCTCACAGTATTGTATGAATGATCAGTCCCCTTACTATGTGAATAGTAAGTGCAAATCGGGTGAATTTCGAGAACAACTTTTTAACCTTTTTTTCGCGAAACAAACTAAGGATTCATGATTAGTACCCTTATTATGTGAATAGTAAGTGAAAAATCGGGTGAATTTCAAGAAAAACTTTTAAAAAGTAAATTTGAAGCAAAGTATAGATCCATTTTCTTAACTTATCTTGTTAGTATAAGATATGTAATAGCTTTTTTTTATACATTAGGCTATTGATGAGACTATAAATGTTCAACGACTAGTAAATGAGATACAAGAAAAATCAATAAATTTACCACGAGCGCCCGAGATCTTATTAATTTATTTATTCTTATTATTATCCTTTTTTCTACTTATAATAAAAAAGGAGCCGGAAAAAGGATACAATATTTCTATAGACCTGATTATATACATAAAAGTTATATATTTATATTTAATACTATGAATTCATTCCGTTTTCACCCCGCTACAATTAACAACTTATACAAAACATTTTAACGAAGTGAAAGTAAAGAAAAAAACCGTTTTTCTTTTACCGGCTCCGCAGCCCAGTATGCCCTTGGACGGACGAAGGGCTAACAATGTGAAGGTGTGGCTTTCCATCGCGTATGCGAAGCAAAGCGAACCTAATCCTTTTCAACATTCTACATATAACTATCCTAATAAATATAATAAAAGAGGGAAAAGGTACTATTCCACAGGTATAAACGAATCTAAAAGTATTGAACAATGAAAACCATTACATTCTATGTATATAAAAGATCTTTATAAAGATCGATATGCAAATGTAAAGCCTTTTGAAGATAAAGTAATAGCAACTTGTGAAGATATTAATAATAGATCCGAACAACTTTATTAAAAAAGGAGGATCAGTATGTTGTATATATCTTATAGAATATAAACACAATCCTCTAATATATTATATAGGTAGAACTAATTTATATCCTTTTTTTTATAAAAAAAAAAAGGGTAAGAAGAATATATAACCATTTGCAGGCTAATTCTAACAATAAATTTCATATATTTATATTACTAATAGGTTGAGAACACTTCAAATTATAAATAGTAGAAGTTAAACCCGCTTCAGAATTAGGGGCTAGAGAAAATGATTATTTACAAAAATAGCTTTTTTTGCTAAATACTACTTTTTCTTCTTCCTTTTCTGAAACGCAGATATATGAAACATTAACTAATAAATTATTAAATTTAAAAAAGAATAGCGTTACCCATGTAAATGGTAAAAGTAAACAAGTTTATGTTTATAATATTTTAAAAGATCATATAAATAGTAACTATTCTATATATATAAGTATAATGGTAAAAAGTAAAGGTCAAAAAATCGCCAGAGGTACCATTTCTTTATATATGGATACGAATATACCATTTAAAGGTAAATTGTATTATAGTAATCCAATATTCAATTTAAAAGAAATATTGGATTTAGTTAAAAACATATCCAATGAATTAAAACTTAACAGTAATATAGCTAAAAAAGTATGAGCGTATGATGCTAAAACATTAGAATTAATAAAACAAAGTGCTTTTGTTTCTAAGAGTAAAGCATCTAAAGTATTAAATATTAGCCGAGATATTATTAGTTATTTTATGGATACAAAAAAGGCAGAAGGAATAAAAGGTACATATTTATTTAGTAATAAACTTAATAACGAAGAAATTCAGAAATTACTAAATAATGTAGATTCATTATAGTTAGGAAATAAAAAAAAAGTATGAATATACGATGCCGAAACGTTAAAATTAGTTAATAATATGCCCTATACTAGTTTAAAATTAGCCGCTGAATAGTTAAAAGTGGACTATAGAACTATAACAAGACATTTAGATACAAAATTATCTACTTGCAAAAAATTCTACTTATTTAGTAAACCATTATATTTAGACACAAAAAAGGAATTGTTAGGTTCTTTGGGACCAAAAAACCCTTGTTTTGCGCTAGGAAGAGTGGAATAGGCTAAGAAAAAAAAGGTTTTTTTTTCTTACGCCTTTACTTCGTTAGGTTTGTTTTGGTATGCTTTGCACGGCTCCCAAGATAAAAAAAAGGTTTTTTTTTCTACTACACCTTCATTTCGTTAGATAACAAAAAAAATAGGTTCGCTTTCCTTTGCTTACTTAGTAAGCAAAGGAAAGCTACACCTTCGCTCCGCTAGAAATAAATAACAAAAAATAATAATAGATTCTTTAGTAATCAAATAATAATAATAATAAAAATAAGATTATGACATAGTCTGAACCGTAGTGTGAATTACGGAAGTAGAAGATAAAGAGCTTTTACGATAACAAAATTGGATCAGCTAATTCTAAATATGCCTTTTTGGGTTCCCTTAGAAGTACCGCACAATTAATAAGTTACGAATTAATTTTAAGTTCTGCCATATTACTAGTTATTTTCTTAACTGGTAGTTTAAATCTAAGTGTAAATATAGAAGCTCAAAAAGCTGTCTGATTTATATTTCCGTTATTTCCTGTATTTTTAATATTCTTTATTGGATCTGTCGCAGAAACAAACAGGGCACCATTCGATCTAGCTGAGGCTACTAACTAGTTACAATAAGGTTTGGTCTCGTTAAAGATTGCTATATGCGGGAAACTCCTAAAGCCTTACGTTCTTTTAGTGAAAATCTTAAGGATATTAATGGATAATCTGCAGGAAATCCAACAAAAATAAAAAAGTTATATAACATTCCACTTTTTTATCTAGTAGGATCCTTAGAGACTACACGTGATCATTAAATAGACAATCTATTTAATAATATATAGTCCAACCCATTATGAAAGTAATGGACTAATGAATACGTTAAATTATAATATTAACCACAAGTGTAACCATCCTATTAAGGGTGTCTCACTAAGAAGTTACTCTACTTCATCTAAGCATTGTTTACAATCTTCTTCACCTTTACCTAAACCCATTCTGGTATTTAATGGGTTAGAAAATATGGAGTTAGTACTGTCTTACTTGCGCAAGCGAGTGATTTATTAAGAAATAAAAGCGGTATTTATTGTATTAAAAATACAGTTAATGATAAGCTATATATAGGTAGCGCTAAAGACTTATACTTAAGACTTACTGAACATCTTTCTAACAAGAAGTCTAACAGAGCGTTGCAAAACGCTATAGTAAAGCACGGGGAGAAAAAAAAAAATTTTTTTTTCTTTATAAGTTTAGCTACGGTGTATTAGAATATTTTACATATGATAGCAAATTAGTTAGTAATAAATCTTTAACAGACTTAGAGACAAGTTATATTGAAAAATATAGTTTTGAAACATCTTTTGTATAATTTTAAGCGAACTGCCACTAGTATGTTAGGATACAAGCATACAGATGAAGCTAAACTAAAAATGTTGAGGCGATATGAGGACGCCTTTGCTAGCCATCCTATGTTAGGTAAAACACATACTATCGAAGCTCGTAGTCTAATCAGTAAACCGGGTGCGTTAAATCCTATGTTTGGTAAAAAGCATAGCTCTTTATCTATACAATTAATAAGTGATAAAATGAGTAAACATTTACAAGGAGTAGGTATTTATGATTTAAATGATAATCTTATTTCTAAATTCAGAAATAATGTGGAGTTAGCCAAACATTTAAACATATCAAAAGTAACCGTTGGAAAATATTTAAATTCAGGTGTTATTTATAATAAAACATATCGTTTTAAAATAAATAAATAACGTATACGTTACAAACTGGAATCAGAACTTGTTAGTGGTTTTATGACTGAGCACGCTGCAGTTATATTTGTTTTCTTTTTTCTAGCTGAATATGCTAGTATAGTACTTATATGTATTTTAACTAGCATATTATTTTTAGGTGGATATTTATTGAATATTATGCCTTTGCTGTATTTATGATATATTATGGATATAAGCACAGTTTATTTTGTTAATGATTTAATGCCTGCTGTTTACTCCTTTTTCATTTTATTAGAGCCACTTGAAATTATATCGTTATCTAATCCGTTTACTTCTGAAAACCTATCTTTTTTTATGGCAGAAAAAGAAAGTATAATATTGGATCCATTGATGGAAGGTATACTTAGTGGAGTAATATTGGGAGTAAAGTCCTGTATAATGATATTTATTTTTATTTGAGCAAGAGCATCTTTACGTACAAAAAGGTTCGACGAATGAATGTCGCTTTGTTGAACAGTTTTATTACCTATACTTTTGGCTATTATTATTATAAACCTATGTATTTTATTCAGTTGCGAGATATTTCCTCTTGCTCAGTTTTCTTTAATGACAACTCCTATTTCAGTAGTTCAGGTGTATAAAAAATATGTTCATCTTAATACTTCATTGCATATAAAAGTGAATGGCTCAATAATTAGTATACCTGTAAATAAAAGATGTTTACAGTGATATTACAGATAAATCTACTTTATATACATTAAAACAAGATCTAAAATTAGTGAGTGGTATTTATGCATTTCTGCATAATGATACTAAAAAAGTGTACGTAGGTAGTACTTTTAATTTAGCTAGGATAATGTACGAACATTTGAAGAATAGAAACTCTAATATTCATTTAAAACGTGCTTTTACTAAGTATGGTTTAATTCATTTTTTCTTTCTATATCTTAAAAGTATTAAATACATTTAGTGAGGGCGATTCATCTGCAGTGGTAGAAAAAAAATGGGACTCTTCATGTAAAACTTCTCGAGAATATATGTTCGAATTAATGCAATTAGAGCAAAAGTATCTTGAATTTTTTTATAATAAATATAACATTCATCCTGGCTTTACTTTTTTTTTAGAATGTTTACGCAGAGGAAAAAAAGTAAATATATTTACTTTTTTTTTCTACTACGATTTTTCTGTAGAAAAACGGCTCCGTAAATAAAAAAAAAAGTTTGTAAGTAGATTAGGTGCTAAACATTCTGCGGATACTAACCCGTTGTTTAGTAAGCTTAATAAGCAAGAGAAAAAATATATTTTTAACGCGATTAAACACACACACACACACAAAAAACAGGTTTTTTTTTAGACTTTTTTTTCTACACCTTTCTTAAATAAGACTAATGGTCTGGAGGTTTTAGAAGGAATGCGTAAGCGTATGATCGGTTATTCAAATACTATGTTTGGTAAACCTGTTACTAATGAAAATAAGAGAATATCGGATCTATTTAGAAAAGATGTATATCTTTATGATGCGAATACTCTTACTTTAATTAGCCAATATAATAGCCACAAGGATTTAGTTAAAAACTTAAAATCTCTAGTAAAACTATAGTTAAATACAAGGATTCTGGTTTGGTGTATAAAAATCAGTATATAATAAGTTCCAAAAGTACCGACGAAGTAACCTAAGTAAAAACTAGGCTTATTTTGTAATTGTTTGTATCCTTTTTTCATGGTGCTGTGGGTAATAGATAATCCCACCTAGTTGTTATTAATCATGGTAACGATTAAGCGAAACACGATACATATTCTAGATCGAAGCAAGATACGCGTTTCTATTTGAATATAAGTAACAACCGGACAAGATGAAAACGGTTAACAACACTCCTAGCTTAGTTGAAGACCGTCGGTGGCTTAAATACATCGCTACAGACTGGTTCATCTACGTAGAGCTGAAATGCTCGCGAATGTTCAGTCGAAACTTAGATTACAATCAGCCAGGGTAAGCTGGATCCCTGGGTTAAAGATTGGTATGAAGGGTACAATGATACAGAGGTATATAAAACATCTTTTGTAGTTTTTCTCATCTTTTTTATACTTAAGTATAAAAAAGATGAGAAAAACATTCTAACCCCACATTATATAACTAAGTTAGCATTTCCTCGTATACGTTTTGATCAATTAATGTCTTTCTGTTGAACTATTTTATTACCTCTTGTAATAGCTTTTATTATATTAGTACCATGTATTTTATATAGCTTTGAGATATTACCTAGTAATACTCTATTCTTTTAAACTACTAAATAAGTATGCACTATAATAGAAAAATATATTTTATCTTTTCTAACACTCCCCTCCCCCCCCCTTACTTTTTTTATTCTACGAATTAGGGAATAAAAAATCTACTGAAAAAAATTCCTTTTTTTATTTTTTTTTGGAAGTTTATAGACTTATCCATTCATAAAACCTCCAAAAAAATAAAAAAAGGAATTTTTAATTGCTTCGCTAGCGAAGCAGCCATTAAAAAAAAAGAAAAAGTTTCCTTTTTCTTTTTCCGTCACCATTGGCTGCATAGGTTTTTAGCTATACTTATAGTTAAACAGCTTGCTTATTGTACTTTATTTTAGTTGTATTTATCTCAGCTTTGTTGCGTTTTTTATAACTGATTTAAAGTATAAAGGGGTAAGTCGCAGATGGTTCTGCGTTTTGATTGCAGATCATAAATTTGAAGTTCAATTCTTCCTTATCTCTACTAGTACTTTGTTTATTTATAATTCCTTCTCGGAATAATGTATTATAAAAAGAATCTAGTAACTATGATCTTTTTTTCCTTTTTTTTTTATAATAGCTTTTAAAGAAAAAAATTTGGAAAAACAACTGCATAGTTTTCTGTATTTTATGAAAAAAAAAAGTCTAATAAAGTATATAGTGTATTCATTATACATGGTATATGAAAATATAAATTACGATACGTTGGGTTTAAATAGTAGCAATAAAGGTCTTTCTTAACTTTTATATATAAAATATTCATACAATGAATACAAGTTTTAACACATTCAACTTTACTACAAGTCCACTAGACCAATTTGAAATAAGAGACTTAGTCAGTTTAGACTTACCAGTACTAGCTAACTTACACTTGTCTCTAACAAATATAGGATTATACCTTGTTATAGCTTTCTTTATTTCATTATTATTTACAACACTAGCTACTAATCAAAATAAAATAGTATCTAACCATTGATCAGTTAGTTTAGAAACAATATACGCGACTGTACATGGTATAGTAGTAAATCAAATAAATGCTACGAATGGACAGAAATACTTTCCCTTTATTTACGCCTTATTTGTATTTATTTTAATAAATAATTTAATAGGTATGATACCATACAGTTTTGCTTCTACTAGCCATTTTATATTAACTTTTTCTTTAAGTTTTACAATCGTTTTAGGTGCTACTATATTAGGTTTTCAAAAACATGGACTACATTTCTTTTCATTATTTGTACCTGCAGGTTGTCCTTTAGGTTTACTACGTGCGCCGCGCGAGGCGTTGTGGGTTATTAAGATCACGTCCGATCTTTCATGTATATATGGTCTTCGTTCTAACGAAGATACATGCCGTGGGCATTCACGACGTTGAGGGCTAATAATCCTCACTGGCTGGAGAGCTGAATGCATATGGGTACTATGATGTGGGCTGCCCCACAAAGAAGAGTATCTAAACGGGAATAGCTATGTCGAGGTTAACAAACCTGATACTTATAAGCGCCTTCAACCTACGGATAATATCTTAAGCAGAATAGATCGGTATTATTACGGCATTGCTGAGAGATATGGTAGTAAGTCCCTCAGTCACCATAAAGTCGTACGCTCTCTTCATACAAAGGGTTCGAAAGAA
>CAOJBI012543676.1:0-16283 GCA_948277035.1 Euphorbia corollata
ATTGGTGCGATGAGGTACTTTTGATGAGTTGATAAATGGGAGTTCTCAATTGTGGCTTTGCATGAATTCAACTAAAACAGATTGGATGGGACATGAGGATTGGAGACTAGTTTTCGATATTGCTTGCCAGTTTTTATTGAAGTGCAGATATTTATTTATTATTCAAAACGGTGAAGGTGATGTGTTGAACTTGGTCTGGAGGTTTTGATAACTTCATCGGCATAAGAGCTTGTCCCGTGGTGTCTTAGATGGCCTTAATATAGCCTGGGGATCATGGCTTCAAAAGAATAATTGTCGAGTGGACAGCATGTTTGTTAATGATGCAGAGCAGAGGTTATTGTGAATGACTGTTTTGCTCTCTTATAGGAGATTAAGGCTCTTCTTAGTAGAAGTTGGGATGTAGTTTTTCACCATGTGCATCGTGAAAGGAATCGGAATGCAGATCGCTTGGCTAGTCTTACGGCAGATCTTCCAATTAGTTGCCATGTGTTTGAGGATCCCATGTCTAATTTGCTTGATTTTGTTTATCAAGATGTTGCTGGTGTTGCTTTCCCTAGCTATGGCTTAGGTGTTTCTATTCAACTCTTTTTCTTACCAAAAAAATTTGGAAGCAATTCCAATTTCAGACAAGTCAATAGCTAGCGGTTTTCTTCTTTTGTGTATAAAGAGAAGTCTCTCCATCGAGATAATCTTGTTCAAAGCTTAGTCGCACTTTAAACGTATTCAATGAGAGTCAAACCTTAATCTATGTTGCCAATGAACTATACCTTGTAAGTACTGTACGGGCATGTCCAATAATCTAGTTAATATGAAAATTCGATCCGATGACTTTCCTATTTAAATTTCGGATTCGCATAGTATTACATCATTGTCCACCTGATGTTGCATGGTTTGGGTGCTAATCCGAACATAAGAACTGCTTTTTGGCCAATAACTTTCAATCACTTCCATATCGCCTATATGTTTCCATTGGCCCCACTTAAGGAAGGTTTCAGCTTTCCATACTGAATCTCTAGCATCTTGCACTCTAGCAATCATCTGAAACCCTATCTTCTTTCCAATGATTGGGTTTAAGCCTCTAAAGTAGTGAGAAGTTTGTCGGCTCAAAATTTGTGGCAAACTAGCTCTATTGTATAATTTATGATATTCTGCAGTTCACTCATATAATTTTATTGCCATCACCATTAGTGTACCTTCTGCTAATACTAATAATACCACCATTATAATTTCCAAATTCATGTTCATAAACATCATTAACCAAAACATCTAAATCAACATCAAATTCAGGCTTTTTCTCAATTAGACGACTTTTGATATTCTATTCAACCCTCCGATGTTGAACTTGATGTTATGGTGATCGTCGCAATCAAATAAATCCAGAGAGATCTTCATCACAAGCAATGTAAGCTTTAAAACTCAGCCACAGAAAGACTACCATAAAAACATTTCACTATTCTGAATCAGGAAATTAGCTAGTACTCCCAATTAATTTTGTAATGCAGACAATTATGTATATCTATCTATGATCCCTTTACTGAAATCCGCAGAAAAGAAAAAGGCAAACAAAGGACTGCAATACAAGGTTCTGAAATTTTACACAGATGACTTAAATCGAGATTAAAATCCTAACGCAATTGCAATCAGATGACCGAAACATAATCACTTCACTTGCAAGATTTTATAAGATTTATCAGTGTCATCAGTAAGAAAACAGCCTTACTTAATGGTCACATCTCAAAAGAACGTATATTTTTATTTCAGTAACATAGCATAAAATGTTACCTAGTACAGAGCTTCAAATACTACTTATACTGAAAGGTAAAGATTCACTATAGATAAGAATAAAAAAAATGACAAACCAACCTGAAATGAAAGACACTTGTTAAGTGCTGTCTGATAGTGGGAACAACTTTTCCAGCACATTATTAGAAAGGATTCTGTTGGGATCCAATTCCTTACGTGCCTTGTTGTATGTATCCACAGGAAAATGTCTTTTTAGCCTTTCCTGGAGAGCTGCAAGCTCTTCCTTGTCTTTTGGAACCTGTAAACAATTCAACAATGACAAATTTCAGCATATATATAATGCTACTTTTGAGCATCAGAAATCTACTAACTCAAAACGCACAAGATAAAAGAGAAAAATTTACACCTAATAGCTGTTCAATTGGGATCGAAATTTCCAGATAATGTTGAAATATCATATATGATGATGCATCTATGTGCTCATCCGAAATATTTTCATTTTGGAAAGAGATATTCATGTTTCAATAGCCCATAGCGGGAATCGCTTTAGGAAGCTAAGCTAAGAAATGTCCTCTATTCATACAAACCTAGCGGTAATATTCCAAAAACATTGAAAAAGGAATCTCAGTCTCAGTTTGTCAGAACCTTCAGTTAGCCTTTTCGAAGCTGCTATTTCATGAGCTGTCATGGCTAATTGGCTATTGTAGTTGAGTACTTTTTAATTTAGAACTTTTAAAATCAAATCAAAATAGCATATATTAAACTATTCTGTCAATACCTCAATCTTGGCCCAGTGTTCAAAGGCAGAATATTTGTCCCAGAGCTTTTTCTGAGTTAAGCCTCTGTAGTGGAAAAATTCTTCTGTGATTTCCTTTCTTTGGCGAGCATCCATTGTAGGAAGATACATTATTATACCAACCTGGAACAATATCAAAATAAGGCTAGAACATTTGCAAGATGGCCAAATATAGAACTGTCAATTTTGCCCTTGTCAATGCTCGTTTTTAGGTCCCTATATCATATAAAGTTTTCATTTTTCATTCAAATGCAACGTCCAACAATAACATTAATGAAAAGCTGATAAAACAATTTAATCAATGTCACAAATAACAAGGAAAGGGTTCTGCTTTCCTACACTCACAACACTTTCAAACAAGTGCAAAAGTACAAATCTAATATAGATATTAAAGAGTATATTCACAAATATAACTGCACCTATCTGATAAGCATAGTACTACCAGTCGGAGACAGCAAATCAGTCATTTTTAGTCATAGTTATTTACAGTTATTACATCAAACACAATATATATACATCATTTCTGTGGAGGATCTTCATTATCTTAGGTTTAAATATGTGGTTTTTTAAGTAGTCAATATTGTAGATGAGGAATATCAGAGAAATTTAAAGAAAAAAACAGATAGAAATCAACTCTATATGATGATATAAATAAATAAAAATAATATTCGCCATTTTTAAACATTTATTTCTCCTATATTGCATATCTTAATGAACCCAATCTGCACTTGTTGTGATATTTATCTACCATAATAAACCACAAATATTTAAAACCAGTAAATAGATGAAGCGCTCTAATTCGACAAATTTTTTCATTCAAAAAACAAATTGCAAATGAACAAACAATGCATAAATAGATAAACTTGAATATAATATGGCTCTAGATTCTATTTTCCTGTAACCTAAAAATAAATTCGAAATTAGAGATACTTCTCGTATCCATCAAATAAAAGTAAATCACAAACCAAAGAAACTGTTACTTCAATAGAACAAGGGGATAAGAAGAATATGTTGTTAAAGACTTGTTTCATTTGTTTTTCAACTTCTATTATCCTTTACTTAGTTTTCTCATTTTTCATTTTCTAAACAGAAAACTTATAACTAATAAAAGCATATCAAGGTACCTGGTCTTTTAGCTCAGCTTTTGTAAATTAATCTTTAATGACAGTTCTATTGGAAAAGAAAAATCTTTCTAAACACATTTATGTAAGTGGTTTCCAGGAACAGTCTATAACTTCCATGAATAAATTGCATAGAAAATGTCCTAAATTACGAATTTAGTGAAAGAATTAATGAATTACCCAAGAAAAAATATCATCTTCAGCAGAGCTTGAAGCAGGACTCATTGAACTTAGGCTGCGAGCTGTCCACCGCTGCTCTATTGGAGCAGGAGCTGGTATTTGTTCCTTCTCTATAAGCTGCAACACATCTTCTATATATTCAAGGTCTTTCATGCTTGGCTTGGATAAAGTTCCAGCAGGAAAACAAGTCTCTGATACCCACTGCTGCCCGCCACAATCAAAGCCCAGAATTTCGTCACTCCAACCCACTCTGTACCCTTCTGACTTCCTCCAAAACTCGGCCTCTGCACGATTTACCTTCATGACATGGTCTTTGTTGAGAGGATCAAGAGCAAGAAGTTTATCTCTTAACTCTGTAAATGCGAATTCATCTACGCTTCTTTGATCATCATCCTGTGATTTAGCTCCTCCATCCCTGCAAGTAACTGAAGCACACGATTAGTAAACCAACAAGGTAACAAATGGACGATTGCACAAATGAAACAAAATTGAAATCCCGAAGCAAACAAGGCATTTCCCAATTTTTCACAGAAAACCTGTAACTTGAATACCATCATTTCATATAGGAGCACCTATATATATATATATAAAGAGAAAGGGAGAGAGAGAGAGAGACATATGGGGGGAGGAGATATGCAGATAGCGGCTAAAAAAGCCAACACAAAAAATTAGTCACCAAATTCTATATTGCATCCAACATCTAGTACATCTTAGTTACATTTCTTACCTCAAAACTCTTCTCACTTTTTTCCTTAAGCGAGGGACCTGGATAGTTCCATACTTCCATCTCATACATCCTTTTCAAAATCACTCGACCTCTTTTTTCTCTACTACAACTGGAGACATTTATGGGCGTGTTTGGAAACCTAACAAATGAAGGAATTCATTTCATTCATTTTGTATATAAAATTTTTACATTTTCTACTACAAAATTTTAAATCAAGTGAATTCCTTCATTTCCTAGGTATCCATTTCCAAACAGTATTAATGTTGGACAAACGTAATTACTTTTCCAAATTTTAATGGGTTGCACGTAGATACTCCCTCCATTTCGCAATTACTTTTCTACATTTTAATCAGTTGCAAGTAGATACTCCCTCCATTTCGCAATAGTTGGCATTTTAGGATAAAATGTTCATCGACAAATGCATGCCATTTTACAAAATTAACAAGGCATTTAATAAAAAAAATTCTAGTTCATCCCTGCATATAATGTTGATTCCAATAAAATTGGGGAAGTGTTGTGCATTTCAAGGAATGTATGAAATTACCATAGTTATCAAATCGAGAATCGAAATCCAAATTTTGTGGGTCGTGAATCGTGAATCATAAGATTCAGTTGAGTTCATAAAATTATAAAAAAATATTTAATATATTAAAATTAATGCATTATTAATTGTTTCTAACAAATATAATGCAAATAAAATCAGAAATATTAAATCTAACATATAAGAACCGAACTATTTAAATAAAATCAAATTTATAAAACTTAATATTTAATTAATTATAATAATAGAATTTGAAAATGAATGAAAGTTAGAATAAGAGGAACAGGTGGCGGACAAGTCTGGGGAGGTGGGTTTAATTAGTAATTAAACAAGCAGTTTGATATTTAAAAATAAAAAGAAAATTTTAAGGAGAAGATAAGAGTAAGAGTTGTTGTCTACAACCTCAGCCCTCCAACCAAATTAGCAGAAACCAAAAGCTGGCATAAAAGCAAAATTTCCGGCGCAAAATAGGGCTGAAGCTCTCAGTATCTTCTCCTTGTCTTCCTTCCCATCATTTCATTTCTTTCTTCATATGTGTTCATTAATCGGAACAAATCGGCCGATTAACCACCAATTCATGGGGAATTTCGATTCACCCCATAGATTCGAATATATTCCGGAGTGAATATCGAATCGTACAATTCGTATCATGAATTGTACAATTTCGAAAACTATTGAAATTACACAAAAGCTAAGACATTTTATTGACTCTCAATCATGCTTCAGAGCCATGAATTATAGAAGACTTTAATCATGAATCAGAGGAAGTGTGAAGTTAAAAATTGGCTGGATTTGCTTATATTCTTAAATCAAAATTAGTTAAGACATTTAGTTACAATTCTTATAAACCACTATGCATGCTAACAGTGGAGAAACTTATACAATGGTGCAAAAGTATAATAACATTTTTTCAGTGAGAAACAAGCATAAGAGCAAGTTCATGCATATACTTCATTAATGCCCATGTGAAACGAAATTGCAATCAACCCATTTTATAGAGAACAAAGTTTATAGAACAAACTAAAGGAAAATGCTATTAAAGAAAATTAGGTATGACACCCAACCAAAAGAAACGTCCGTACAAATTTAAACCCATGCCATGTAATTAATATTTGATAAGAAGTACATGCTACATACTGCAACGACATTAAGCTACGAAACAATTGACAACAGGTATACCTGTACTTGTTTAGGGACTCCTCGTAAAGGTCACGAACATGTTGTATAGCCTCATCTTCAGTATATTTGGGTTTGAACTTTGGCGGACCCTTCCACTTTGATACAGGATTACATGTCACAACCACAACACTATCAGTGTACGGGATAAATAGGTATTTCACATGCTTGTTCTCCGATAAAAATTTCCTGAAAAATGCAAAAAATATATGAATGCTGACTCTTGACAAATAATATGAATAAAGATCAGTGTTATCTCAAACAAAAAATTCTCTAAAAAGCAGTGTTATCTCAAACATCAAGATTCTCTAATTTTGAAAGTGTTTCAGTTATCCATCCAATCCAATCAAACAAATAAAAAAATAATTACTTGTGGTTTTTCTTTATTTCTTTCATGTTCATGACAAAAGTATGCTCCACGAGCTCCTGTCTCTCAACACATTGTAAAGTTACTTCAGCAACCACTCCAAGGCCCCCAAGACCACAACGAGCTAGATAAAATAGCTCCGGATTTTTCTCTTTTGATATCTCTATGGTTCCTTTGGCAGGAGTGACCAATTTCATGCTGATTACCTGTTCATCAATAGGTGGCAATCTTGCACCAGTACCATGTGCACCAACCTGATAAGCAGATACTTGCATTTATCAATTTAAACTAAATAAGCGTAAGGACAATGAGCATTTTCAGAATTCTAGAGCAATTAAATTTCCAGTTTTTTCATAATTACTATAGGCTCTGTTCTTTTCAACTTATTTGCAAGTTACTGAAACCGAACTGGAATGTAATATTTCAGTTTAAATTTATCAGTATGTAATACTTATAGATACTGAATTGAATAGCTGGTAAATAAGATGAAAAGAACAGAGGCTATAAATCCTTGTACACTGGGAACACCGAACACTTATACTTAGTGCCCTGATGTAAAAGGATGAAATATTCAACGGCAATAATATTTCTGCCCCTGTACTTGGCTAAGTTTTGACTCTCAGTCCTTGAACTTTAATTGGTAAGATTAGCTCCCAAATATAATTTTTCGTTAAACTATACAATACCACTTGATGGAAGGGTTAAGTACAATGATTCCACTCATTAAAGGTAAATTTGAACAAAAATCAAAGTTCATGGAGCCAAATCAAAGTCAAAGCGCCGCCGGCCAAGTAGTAGATTAGGAAGAAAAATTTGTTTTGACCATTTTCTTCCCAACAAAGTTTCTATGGTGACATGAACCCAAGTGAGTTGCATCACATCACATCACACATCACTAAGCTACCTCTCATTTAGCCCATTAGAGAGCTTATCATATAATAAAAACTATCAGAGCTACACAAAACAATATCAAAAATATGAAAACTCATTATCAAGCAAGGAATTGAGTTCAGCATGAAAGGCCCTCGCCCAATACATTGAAGGGTTCATTAGATTCCAATACTTTAGCACTTAAAAAAATCATCAATTACGGCTTAAAAAGAAATGAAATCAAATTAATGAACTATGATAAAGAAAAGAAAACCTGAACAATGCCACCAATCTGCTGTTCTCTAATAGAAGCGAAATTCTGCAAAGTAATTCCATAATCCTTAATTCCATCAACCAATTGCTGAACCCTTATTCCAGCTTGAACTCTCACTCTCTTCTTCTCCTTATCAACCTCTAAAACCTTATCCATCAAAGCCAAGTTAACCATCCCAGCTCGAGCCAACCCAATCCCATTGGGCGACAACCCAGAGCCAACAGGTCGGATCTTAGCCCGCTTCTCATTGGAATCCTTGACCAGCTCCTCGAGCTGCTGAAGGTTCTCCGGCTGATGAAAGAACCTGGTGAGGACCTCGTGAGTCCCACTCCAATTAGAAACACTGTGTAGGTCGTCGGGAAGAGGAGCATAACGGAAAATTTGGGCTTTTTTGTGTTTGGCGTTTTCAGAGAAAGGGAAGGAATAGTAGGTAGCAGCTCCACAGAAGATTACGAGAGCTGTATAGCCGAGGTACTTGCGAAACTCAGCATCAGATGAAGAAGAAGAAGACTGTGTGGCTGTTGAGAATACACGAATTGGATTGAATGGGTCACTGAAATTGGAGGCGGCGGTGGAAGCGAGAGGTTTGGACAGGCGGTGGCGGTGGCGGTGGTTGAGAGATTGGAGAGTGCGTCTGAGAGAAAGAGCTCTATTCATTTTTGAGTGACTGTTTGATATGGCTCTTAGTATTTCAGAGTTGTGCTCGGCTAGATCGAAGGTCTACAATGGTTTGTTTAACGGAAGCTCCAATCCGGTTTGAGATTGGTTCGAGACATTACCAAGTCAAACTACACTTTTTATAAGGTTTGTTTGAAAGTTTACGAGTAGATTCTATCATTTTTAGTTAATGTGTATAAAATTTTAAATTACTTATATACATGGAAAGTAATAAGTAGATTAATGCAAGATCAACATTTTTTAAGTATATATATGGATCAGTAAGATTGTTTTTTCTTGACATGTTTAAACATTATTGTATGTCAAGATATCACTTTAAACATTAATATGATTTTGTAGCGTGCAAAGCAACCAGACTCAGTTGAATGTAGCTATTATGTAATACAGTTCATTTTCGATAAAGTTCAGAATCACGGTGATGCATAAATTTGCCACGAGTACTACTTTATTTTTCACTACAAGAGAGATGGCCTACAGCAACTGTTAGCACGGTCCGCTCGGACCCCATGAGGAAATTATCCGACTTCGTATCACGGGAATGACAAGAGTCGCACGAGCCGAATTGTCGTATTAATCCGTCTTTCAAAAATCCAAAAAATCCAAAAAATCGCGTCCGATTTCTCAAAAATGGACTGAAAACTACGAAAAAATCAAAACACGGTCGAACCGGGCCCCACCTATACCCTATCCTCCCTTGAAAAGGGGATTTTTGTCCCCCTAGGTAATTAGCCAGCGGGCTAATTACCTAGGGGGTAGCCTTTCCCTTTTCCTGGGAGGTTAACCCTAGTTGCCCCCATAGGTAATTAGCCCCGCGGCTAATTACCTCCGTCCTATATAAGGGAGTGCTCCCCCTTCCATTTTCAAAAAAAGTTTTCGGATCCCGGTTTTCCCCATAGCAAAACTCGTCAGTTTTCGCTCCGAAACGTGTCAAAACCCTGCCGGATTCAAAAATTCTCAACCAAATCCCTTTGGGAATCGATTTAAGTCAAGTTTCTCACGGAAATTCTCGACTTAAACTCGATAAAACTCATTCAAATCCAGTTTTACTCGTGATTACAGCCATAACTCGAGTCAAAACGCTCTCAAACCACCACAAACACCCACAAATCCATTCCCAATTCAACTTTCCTCAAAGTTTATCATCGAATCTACAGCAATTCGGTCCCGCACCGGCTCTCACGTCATCCTGGAATCTCGAAAAGGTAACTGAGGGTATTGGCTCTACGCCTTAAAACTTTATTTACATTATTTCATTCGTTTTCATTACATGCTTGGGGTAAAAAGTCACTGGTGCTGCTTTACCATTTATTTTTCAATAAATTGCATTAATATGTGAAAATGAGTTTGCAGGTGAAGACCGGACACCCTAAAAGAAAGGGAAACCCTGTCCGGATTACTATGAGAAATCCCAAGTAGCGTCGTTACTCTGCAGAAATACCGGCTAGTTTTCATTGCTTTACTAAGCCGTCGTAATACCAAAATTGTCATAAAAGTCATAATTCTCAATTTTTGAATAAAATTAGTAACCATTATATCCGAACTCAGAATCTCTCTCTTCAGGTATAAAAATCCTACCACAGATCAGTATACCACAATTCCCGGTGGAGCTGAACTAGGTGGCGACTCTTTTTCAGTAAAATAGGGTATTAACTTTGTTTTGCTACTTTTTATTTTCTTAAAAGAAAATCGAATTGAAAACGGTTTTCTCTTTAATAGAAATCATCCCCCAGAGAGCGCAAGACTCCTACTTTCAAAACCCGGGCGAATTCGCGCCTCGCGCAGTTCGACCCCGTTCACAAGACACAACTTTTCAGTTCACGGAAAGGCCCGCCCGCTCACAGTGGCGACTCTGCTGGGGAATGATTTTTATTAAAAACCATGTTTTAATAAAAATCCATTTTGATATAATGATGAACTTTTATTCAAAAACTGAGATTTATGACATTTACGATGGAATTGCCATTACGCAAATTCTAAGATTGCATCTGCACGTGCATAATCTCTTTACTGCCCACAGGTGTCTTTTGGTGAAGTATTTGCTCAAATCCTTAGTAGGACTTGGGGGTACGGATCTGATCACACCCCTTGCGTAACATACAAGGAACTTTGATTCGTTTAGGGTCAAAGCCTCCAAGTATATTATATGTGGAGGAAGTTACTTTGGTTCGTTTTAGGGCCATCAGACTTCGGTACACAAAGGCGCATTGTATCATTTCCAACCCTGATAAAGACCGAATTCCTCATATAGTTGAACCATAGACACTTCCCTATAGGTTCCCCTAAACCTTGTGAAAACGAGAGTAGACTTCGCTAGTCCCCCGATGACATAAAAGCGAAGTAACCTCAATGGAGAATAAGGGCGGTAGGCACGTTCTAACCGTTTGTTCCATGTGCAGGTTTTACACATTATTTAAAATATAAAACTTTATGCAGCCATGATATTTATCGTGTGGACATTGCATTTTCCTTAAAATAGGATCTCGAAAACACAAATCCTTACCCTAGAGTCCCCGTGACTGTAAAAGTCACTATTCCGACTGTAAAAGTCAACCGTTTGACCGAAAAGTCAAACTTTTCCAAATTCGACCCTAAAGACCCGTGACTATAAAAGTCACTATTCCGACTGTAAAAGTCAACCGTTTGACTCAAGAGTCAAACTTCTCCAATTTCAACCCTAGAGTCTCCGTGACTATAACAGTCGCTATTCCGGCTGTAAAAGTCAACCGTTTGATCGAAAAGTTAAACTTTTCCAAATTCGACCCTAGAGTCCCCGTGACTGTAAAAGTCACTATTCTAGCTGTAAAAGTCAACCGTTTGACCGAAAAGTCAAACTTTTCCAAATTCGACCCTAGAGTCCCTGTGACTGTAAAAGTCACTATTTCAGCTGTAAAAGTCAGCCGTTTGATCGAAAAGTTGAACTTTTCCGAATATCGACCCAAGAGTCTCCGTGACTTTAAAAGTCACATTTCCGACTAATAAAGTCAAATCCTCGACTATAAAAGTCACATTTCCGACTAATAAAGTCAAACCCTCGACTGTAAAAGTCACATTTCCGACTAATAAAGTCAAACCCTAGACTGTAGAAGTCACATATTCGACTAATATAGTCAACACACCTTGACTATAGAAAGTTATCTATGGACCAATGAGTCATCTTCGACCGACTTACGAGTCGAGTCACTTCAAAACCGATCCTGAGTCGTATTCGACTAATATAGTCAACACACCTTGACTATAGAAAGTCATCTCTGGACCAATGAGTCATCTTCGACCGACCCGCGAGTCAAGTCACTTCAAAACCGCCCCTGAATCGTAATCGACTAATATAGTCAACACACCTTGACTATAGAAAGTCATCTCTGGACCAATGAGTCATCTTCGACCGACTTACAAGTCGAGTCACTTCAAAACCGACCCTGAGTCGTATTCGACTAATATAGTCAACACACCTTGTCTATAGAAAGTCAACTTTGGACCTTTGAGTCATCTTCGACCGACCCGCGAGTCGAGTCACTTCAAAACCGACCCTGCGTCGTATTCGACTAATATAGTCAACACACCTTGACTATAGAAAGTCATCTCTGGACCAATGAGTCATCTTCGACCGACCCGTGAGTCAAGTCACTTCAAAACCAACCCTGAGTCCTAATCGACTAATATAGTCAACACACCTTGACTATAGAAAGTCATCTTTGGACCAATGAGTCATCTTCGACCGACTTACAAGTCGAGTCACTTTAAAACCGACCCTGAGTCGTATTCGACTAATATAGTCAACACACCTTGACTATAGAAAGTCAACTTTGGACCTTTGAATCGAGACTTACGAAGTCATATATTCTGAAAGACTTAGGCATTCATGGAATGACCTGTATGTCTTGAGTTTCTCTTTCCGATCAAAACATATCCCTTGAGGCTAATACTCCACGAGTATTCAAACCGTGTCCATCTTCAAAGTATTCCATGAATACTTGAAATTATCATTCAGACTCCCAAATATTTCATTCATACATACATATATTCATTCACAAACATTCATACATGAATAATAAGTTAGAGTCCAAAGGGGCAAGTGCCCTGAGAACACCAACTAACACTTGATTGATTATGCTTTCAGGTTGGAAGTGAACTAAGTCACATTTAAAACGTATTACAGGTGCTAGGAAGGTCAAATACCCTCTAGTTCTGGACTCGCTCAAAGATCTCTTTTCTGAGCTAGATTGGAGGGGATGCTAATCACCAGGATATCTCGGAAAACTTCCACCACAGCCTAGGATAGGGAGAAAACTCAGTATTTGAGAATCTGGACATCATTCACCAGGTTGATCAATACATCCGCGAGATAGAAGGAGATGGCAAAGTCTACTATAGAATCACGAGTGGGATGATGTACCATGGCAATACTAATCCGTCTGAGCATGAGCAAAGGTTTGTCTATTACATGTACTCTAAAGGGATTCTGGTGATGGGCTTCGCATCATAATTCCCCAGATTCCTAGCTGGGCCAGCTCTCGAATGGTTTCATTCTCTTCCCATGGAGAGAAATTGGAATTGGATCTACCTCTCAAGGGCCTTTATGCACCATTTCATGGTCACAAATCCCGATGCTACAGGAATCAAATGGTGGGAAGAACCTGAGATCGATACACAAGACAGAGGATGGGAGATGCCGCCACCACCTCCAGTTCATTCATCCGGCCCACATGCCTACATGAACCCTGACTTCGAAGGGACCTCTCAGTTTGATTTTGGGGGTTCCTCCAATCAAGCTAACACATCTCGCTTTAATGAATAGAAGCCTGAGGAGTTGTATGATCCTGAACAAGCCTGGAATGATCCAGAATACTAGAGAGGACATCTAGAAGTAGAAAAGCTGCAAGCTCCACGAGTTGATCTGTTTTAAGAAATTCGAGCTGAATTAGATGAGTACGGCCAAACTGTCGATGCAGCATTCCAAGACCTGGAAAGAATGAGGGTCGAGTTCAATGAATTATATCAGCACATCAACGGAGACCAGCAAGTGGATCTTAATCCAGAGAATCCTGTAATAAGACAAGATAGCCCTGAGGAAATCTCAGTTGACGATCCTGTTGGATCTGAAGAGGAAGAGGATCCTGAAGAAGACCCCAATTAGGAAAATGAAGAGGATCCTGAAGAAGACCCCAATTGGGAAAATGTCAATAATGACGCGGTGGTACCTGATCTGGATCATCATTTGGATCCCAATCAATGGAACAATAATCAGCCAGGATCTCCTATTCATGAAGACCCCAATCCATTTTGGGAAGAAAATGACGAAAATAATTGGCAAAAATGGGCGCAACAAGCTGGCATACCAGCAGACATTGTAGCTATGATGAAGAATGGTGTCATGGATTTTGAAGATGAGGAAGAATTTGAAGAATTCATGAACGATAATCCTGATGGTGAAATCGACAACCCTTGATCACAATCTGAGTCTGAGGAAGAAATTCACAGTCCTCTTTTCAATTGGTCAGGACATTTCGAACGTGACAACGAAGATATTCATCATGGCCAACTCATCAATTCAGATGATGAAAGCTACGCGACATATCAAGAGACAGACTCGGATGATTTTGGGCCAGCTGGAGGCGAAGACTCCGGGGACTTCACTGATCTATCAGATGATCCATCCGACCAGGGTAGCCATATTCACTTGATACGGGAATCCGTTCAAGAACCTTCTGCTGAATACGTCATGGAAAGTATTAAGGCAGAAAACAAAGAAGCTGCACTGGCCAGCCAGGCATCCACTCCTGACATAGAAGCTGAGTGTACTGCTGAGTATGATGGGACACAAGATCCAAGGAAACACATCAATGAGTTCATCACCTAGATGAACTACAATCAGATACACTTTGTCCACTGATCGGTAAAGTTCAGATTGATACTCCGAGAAAAGGCTTTGGTATGGTTTGAAGGCTTGACAGCCTACCAGAAATCTTTCTGGAATATTCTAGCTGATCAGTTCATGGATTACTTCACATGGATTGATCCCCCACCAACAGCTATGCCTGAAAGAACTAGTTCTGGATTTCCACTACGATTCATGAATTGGGAGCACTCAAAATCCCTATTTCCAACCTCGGTTGAATCCTCAAGGAACTATCCATGGTACATGATCAAGTTCAAAGAACGAATATGAGGGCAAGCCAATTCAGAAGTTCATGTATTGTGAAACTCTCGACATGCTTGGTGGGAAAGACCCGACAGAAGGGGCATCTTCATCAATAAATGTCATTCAAGCAGGATCACCGGACAACTCAATCTTCTCCCATATCCTGCAAAGCAATTACACTCTCTCTCCAAAAGAAGAAGCACCATTCATGCAGTGGCCCTTCTCAACGAAAGACCCAATGACTGCTGTAGTTCAAACAAAGCCGCTGAGCTTGAAAGACATACCGCTAGATGAAGATTTTGATGAGTTCGAAATCTTCGAAACAATATACTCGCTCTCAGATAGTGTGAATCCAATCACCAGAGAGGGAAGGGTAACAGGAGCTGCAGAGCCACCCGTACAAAGAAATGAGCCACCTCTAGCTGTAGTTCCACCAAGAACACAAACGGAAGTCGAAGGTACAATAATTGACCAGTTAAAAGCCACGTCAACCAAAATGAGCATCTGGAAGCTTGTCATCAACTCTCAAGAGCATCGTTTGGCCATCGTCAAGAAGTTAATGGAAGTTCAAACCTCTTCAGCGGCTCCACCCGAACAAGTCTGTGCCTTGCTTAACACAGAAGCAGCTGCAATCATACCATATATTGTGTTTACCAGTGCAGACTTACCCAATGAAGGAACAGGTCAGGGCATTATACTTGAAAGCCAATGTTTTGGGCAAGATTATGCCATGTGTTATGGTTGATGATGGGTCAGCTCTAAACGTCTGCCCAAGGCAAATTCTCCCAATGCTTGGTCTCAGCGAGGAAGCATTGAAAAGATCTACAGCTGCTGTGAGCGGGCGGGAACGCGGGACGCGGGGGCCGGCAGAACGAGGCTCGACGCCAACCACGAAGGCGTGTAAAAATTGCTTAATTGCCTGATCTTGTGATCGTGCGCGCAGTCATGTTTGGTTTATGGAAAACCGATCTTGCAATTTTGTGGCAAAAAATATTCTGTGATAAATTTCCATTGAAAATGTCTTCTGGGTTGTTATGCGGGAAGACATCATCACAGAATTCAATTTGAAGTAAAAACAGGGTTTTAAACTTCATTTAAATAACTCAGAGTCGCCACCTGGTTCAGCTCTACCAGGAATTATGGTATAAAAATTCATTTATTTTAAATTTAAATACCGGGATGAGAGATTCTAGGCAAGGGCGAAATAGTTACTTTTCACGATTTGATTCAAGATATTAGAGATTCCATGCATTTATTTTAAAATGGAAAATTTCTCTATTTCCGGTTTTATTTTTACACAAAAATAAAACAATAAACATTCATCACAAATATTTCCTGCACAAACAGTTTGTATATGTCAGCGGGTTAGTTGCGATAATTAAATGTTAGTGGTTAGTAAGCGCTTCCCTAGGGTTTGGGGATTTTGGCTTTTAATATTACATAGCTTTGTCACGAATTACATTTGTTTTGCAATAAATGAACAAACCACCACGAAACATAGCAAGTCCGCTAACAATTTATGGTGAATTATAAATTAAAACCGCCACTTCAAGGTGGGGTGAAAACCACCACGTTATGGTGGGTTTTGCAGGTAAGTTAAAACCACCACGTTATGGTGAGTTGCAATCCACCACAGTATGGTGAATAGTACAGTTAAGTAAATACTGAAAA
>CAOJBI012551900.1:0-11932 GCA_948277035.1 Euphorbia corollata
TTAAATAGAGCTTACAAAAGACTTAGTGGCCAACAAAATAATAAAATATTCCACAAGTTCCATAAAAGTGCTGAATGTTCTAAAATAAAACCTAGATTCCTAATTAAGCCCATAAATCACTAGAATTCTCCTCCAAAATATCTGAATCCACTTTCTCCAGCTACTTCTCCTCTTAATGGGCTGTTTGTGAGGCCCAACTACACTGGTTCAAAGCTGAAACCTTCCAAAAGTTAGGAGCAACCTCTCCTGCGGAGCAGCAACCTACAAAACAGCCAAAAACAATACAAATTACGCAAATTCACTCCAATTCACATGATTCAACTGCTCAAATGCTTGTATTTTCTTGGTATAAAATCCACTTATCAGCATCAAACTAACGAATTCACCCGTCTATTAAAAGATTTGCAACAAATTTTTGCTGACGGAAAAGTAGAGGAGCTAGAGAAGAAGCCAGTACTCAGACAAATCCACTCCCCAATTTCCCGATCATTGTAAATATCATAAATATCAGAATTGGAGGAGACAATAAACAACAAGATATTTCTGAAAACTTTCACCACAACGTAGGATGGGGTAAAAATCCTATTTTTGAGAACTTGGATATCATGTACCAAGTGGACTAGTATGTTCAGGAAATAACACGTGAGGGAAGAATTTATTACCGAGTCTTGAGCAGAATGATTTATTGGGGAAACACTGATCCTTCCAAGCATGAAGAAAGATTCACTCATTTCATGCATGCAAGAGGGATACTTGTCATGGGATTTACTTCCCAATTCCCAAGGTTTATGGCTGGTCCTGCACTCGAATGGTTTAATTCGCATATTTCAAGAGCCTTCATGCACCAATTCATGGTCAGCTATCCTAATTCTTCCGGGATTCGTTGGTGGGAAGAGCCCGAGATTGATACCCAAAACAAAGAATGGGAAATGCTGCATTCTCCATCGGTACAACCTATTCTTCCTCCCTACATGGACCTAGATTAGCAAGGTAGTTCTTAGTTTGAGGTTGGAAGATCCTTAAACCATAATAACTTACCTTTGAACACCCCTAGACAATAGCAGGAAGAACTATATGATCTAGAAGGTGCATGTAATGATCCTAATTATTGGAATGTGTATTTTGGCCTGGAAAATCTACAATCTGAACCTGTTGATTTGTTCCAAGAAGTTCGGGCAGAATTAGATGATTATGGCAAAACTGTTAATGAAGCCTTTTAGGATCTTGAAAGAATGAGAGCTGAGTTCAACGAGATGTATAGACAAATCAACAGTGATCAAGAATTGGTTCTTCAAGACCCGATGGCAAATCCAGAAGAAAATTCGAAAGAAGATCCAGAAGAAGACCCTAAAGAAGACTCAGAGGAAGAAGACCCTAAGGAGGATCCGAACTGGGAAGAAAACAATAATGATGTTGTTTTTCCTAACTTGGATCGCCATTTGGAGCCAAATCGGTGGAATTCAAATGATGGAGGAAACAGGGGTAATTTTAATTTTGGCCCGTGGAGGATACAATCTCTAGTCCACGAAGTCCCTAATCTGTTTTGGGATGTTAATGATGAAAATATTGGCCTCAAAACATGGAACAAGTTGTTATCCAGGCTGACATAGCAGAATGGGCTGTGGATTTTGAAGATGAAATTGAATTTGAAGAGATTATGATTGGTAATGCGGACGCCAAAGTCCAAAATCCAGGAGCTCCATCCGATTCTGAGGAAGAATTTGACATTCCTCCAATCAATTGGCCAGGGGAGTTTGAACATGATAATGAACACATATATCACGGTTAGTTGATCAACTTTAACAGTGAGAGTTATGGTTCATATCAAGAAACCGATTCAGATGACTTCGAATCTGTTGGAAGCAAGACTCCGGAGTTTTTACGGATTTTGATGAAGGCTGTTGAATTAACATGATCAGGGAACCAGGCCAGGATCCAAGCCCGGAATACATTATAGAAAGAATTCGAGCTGAGAATAGGCAAACAATATTTACAAATTAGGTTATGGATCCTAATCTCGACGTAAGTTATCATCTAGTATTCGATGGTTTGCAAGACCCCGCGAATCATCTCAGAGGCTTCGTTGTTTATATGCACAGTGAAGAGATACACTATGCCTACTGGCCTGAGAAATTTCGACTTACCTTAAGTGGCAAGGCTTTAGTTTGGTTCGAAGGATTAAGTTTATATCAAAAATCCTTCTGGAATAATCTTGCTGATCAATTTCTAGATTACTTCACATGGATTGACCCACCGGCAACTGCTTTGCCGGACAGAACACTATCTGGTTTTCCATTACGCTACTTGTCATGGAAAAATACCAAGGAGACACTTCACACATCCATCCAATCCTTGAAAAATTATCCTTGGTATGTAGAGAAGGTTGATTTTGACTTTGAAAAGTCAAGATTGAAGAAATTTATGTATTATGATACTCTCGAGACATGCTTGGAGGAATAGAACCCACACAAGGCGCTTCTTCCTCATCCATCAATATGATCAGGACTGAACTCCAGGGTAACGCAGTTCTTTCTCATGTGTTGCAAGTCAACTCTGTCGCCCAGTCGAGCAGAAAATCACCCTTTATGGAATGGCCGTTTATGACGGATTAGCCAGTAATCGCAGTTGCCAAATTTAAGCCTATTAGTCTAAAAGACATACCATTGGATGAAGACTTTGATGAATTTGAGGTCTTTGAAACAACATACTCACCTTCAAAGCATGTAAGCCCAATTACGAGAGGAGGAAGAGTAACCGGAGTGCCGGAATTTCCAATGCAAAGAAATGAACCACCGGTCGTTACGACTTGACCTCTGGTATAAACTGGAACTGAAGAACCTATAGTCGACCAAATGAAGTCTACTCAAGCCAAGATGAGTATTTGGGAGCTCTTGATCAAATATCAAGAACATAGGATGGCCATAGTCAAGAGGCTCATGGAAATAGAAACTTCTCCAACTTCTTCTCCGGAACAGGTCTGTGCCCTGCTTAACACCAAGGATGTCACAATTATTCTAGATATAGTGTTCACAAGCGTGGATTTAGCTGATGAAGGGACTGGAAATAATAGAGCTCTTTACTTAAAAGCTAATGTGTTAGGGAGAATCATGCCATGTATCATGATTGATGATGGCTCTACTCTTAACGTTTGTCCTAGACAGATACTTCCGATGCTTGGTCTAAGTAAGGAAGCATTAAAGAAATCAACGGTGGTCATAAAAGCTTATGATGATTCAAAGAGGGCCGTTGTTGGTACCTTCGAGCCAGAAGTAAATTTTGGTGAAATTTCATCTTTTGTACTATGTACAGTGATTGATATTCCTATGACTTTCTCCCTGCTGCTTGGTCATCCATGGTTTCATGCCCTAGGAGGTGTACCATCCACCTTGCACCAAAAAGTCAAGATTCCCTTCAAAGGAAAAGTTGTCATCTTAGAGGTGGATAAAGAATATACTATTGCAGCACTTAACATTATAGAGAATAAATGAGAGGCTTCACAGTAGCTGCTATAGGAGATGGTAAAGATGATCAACCGCAGGAGTACTGGAGCCCGTGGATTAAAAACTACATGTAGGAACATCACATTCCTGGAACTGGATTGGTGCACAAGTTCAGGGTATACCCACTTTCAACATTGGACCAGGGGAATTGCGACCTGCAGGTTTGGGATACAATGGAACAAGATGCCCCAAGAGAAAGCCTTCAAGATAGAGTGGCTTCGGACGACCTAAACAAGGTCTTTATGATGGGACACTAGAACCTGTTACCCATATGTCACAAACTTAGCCTGGATTTGAAATTTTTTTTTCTAACATTGTGGATTTCAGCAAATACAGAGTAGGATCAATCACTGACATGATCAGAGGTAGGGAAATGGTGGAGCAAACAATGAATCTTGTCAATATTGACACTAGTAAGGTCATTAAAGAAGTCAACCATCCAATACAAGGTGATGAGAAAAGAGTTAAGAGAAGTCTTGATGTGTCATCCAAGAGGAGAAACTTTTCGGAATACTCCCAAAGAGGCTCAAGAACCAACTGAATCTTGTCGAAGAAACTGAGCCACAGCTGGACTAGAAGGATAAGGGTAAGGTAAAGATGGAGATCGATGAGGATGATGATGAGGAGATTGTCATGATACCGGTAGAACAAGCATCCGCAAGTATGGCAATCACAGAAGAAGAGCCGACTTCAATAGAAGATGATGAGTTATTTATGTCCTTGTATGATGTTTTTGAAATGAATAATGTAGCTTTTAACGCATTCAATAAAAGTGGAAACTTTGCTTATTTGGATTGTCTTTCTGATTGTGATTCCATGCATCCATTCCAGCATACATCTAGCATTTTCAATATTAACAATGATATCACTAAAGAAATAAATTTAAACACGGAAGAAAATCCTAAAATGGTACTAATTTCCAATCAATTATCCATCGAACAAGAGAGAGAGTTAGTAAAAGTATTAAAAGAGCATGTTACGGCTTTCGATTGGTCGTGTGATGATATGCCTGGTGTTGATCGGCACATAGCTGAACACAGAATACCAACCGACCCTAAAATCCATCCTGTCAAACAAAAGATGAAACGATTGCGTCTTGAATGAGCCGAAAACGTTAAAGAAGAGATTTCAAAACAAATCAAAGCCACATTTTTGGAAGTAGTTGAATACCCTACGTGGCTTGCAAATGTGGTTCCTGTGGCTAAGAAAGATGGTAGAGTTAGGGTATGTGTTGACTTTCATGATTTGAATAAGGCCATACCAAAATATGATTTCCCGCTTCCGCACATTTATGTCTTGATTGATATTGCTGCAAGGGCTACTATGTATTCCTTCATCGATTAAAAAATGCTGGGGCAACCTATCAAAGAGCTGTTACCACTCTACTCCATGACTTAATCCATAAAGAAGTGGAAGTATACATAGATGACATGCTAGTCAAATTTGACACTTCGGAAGAACATCCTGCTGTGTTAAATAGATTTCTCACCAGAATAGAAAAATACAAATTACGCCTCAATCCAAAAAAATGTGTTTTCTGTGTGACCTTGGGAAAACTTCTTGGCCATATTGTTAGCCAGCATGGTATAGAAATGGATCCCAATAAGATCAAGGCTATACAAGAAATGCCCACTCTTAAGATTGAAAAGGAGGTTAGGAGCTTCTTAGGATCACTCCAGTATGTTAGTCGTTTAATAGCACGATTAACTACTATATGTGAACCTATTTACAAGCTTCTCAAGAAACAACATCACGTTGAATGGAATGAATAATGTAAAGAAATGTTAGATAAGATAAAAGCTTATTTGGCAAGTCCACCTATTTTAAAACCCCATATTCTATGGATGCCTTTAATCTTGTATTTAGCCATCGAGGAGACCTCTATAGGGGAAATATTGGTAAAAGAACATGATGAGAAGAGGGAACGTACCATCGATTGCCTTAGTAAGAAGTTGCTCGAATATGAGTCACGCTACACAATAGTAGAGAAGACATGTGCCGCCATGGTTTGGCTAACAAAGAAACTTCGGTATTATTTCCAATCTTATCGGATACGAGCTGTGGCCAAAGTAGATCCGATGAAGTACCTGTATTAGACACCTTCTCTGACAGGCAAGTTATCCAGGTGGCTATTACTGCTGTCTGAATTCGAAATTGAATACGTGACCAAGAAAGTTATTAAGGGAAGGGTAGTGCCGAATTCCTAGCAAGCCAACCATTGGAATCTGAATATGTTGAGAATTTAGAATTCCCAGATGAACAATTGGCCATTGTATCGAAAGATTCAAGGAGATGGGAAATCTACTTCGATGGAACAGTAAACAAAAAGGGTACAAGTCTAGGAGTTATCATCATTACACCTCAAAGAGAAATGATACCATCATCCAAGCGTTTAGAATTTGTTATCACTAATAAGAGGCAGAATATGAAGCTTGTTTATTTGGCATGACAACTTTGATGCACCTGAAAGCTGATAAGATCAGAGTCATCGGTGATTCCGCTTTAATGATAAAACATATCATAGAAGAATAGGAACTAAAAGAAGAATCCCTTAGGCCATATATAGAAGCTGTATGGAGGAAAGCATCAATGTTTAGTGAATGTGAATTTCACTATTTGCCTAAGGAAGAGGATCATATGGCAGATGTATTAGCAACCCTAACATCCATGTGGGAAGGACCTCAGGATCAACCTATGAAACCTCTCATTCTAGAAATAGCCAAGGCCCCATTCTATGTTTCGATGGTGGAAGTTGAAGAAGGGATAGAGGAACCGTGGTACACTGATATTATTAGATATTTGGAAAATGGTAGCAACCCCGAAGGAGCCACAGATTCAAACAGGAACACATTAAGAAGATTATATGTTCAATTTTGCTTGGTAAATGGAGAACTGTTCAAAAGATCTTCTTAAGGGTTATTATTGAAATGCTTGACGCAACAGGAAGCTGGCAATAATGAAAGAGGTACATTCAGGGAAATGTGGCCCACATATGAATGGAATCATGCTAGCCAAGAAAATTCAACGCATGGGTTATTTTTGGTTAACTATGATGGCAGATTGCATTCAAATGTCCAAATCTTGCCATGACTGTCAAATCCATGGGGATATCAGTCATCTTCCTTCCACAGAATTACAATGTTTGACTACGCCTTGGCCATTTTTAGCTTGAGGCATTGACATCATTGGAGAAATAAGACCATCTTCAACAAATGGACACTGATTCATAGTTGTGGCTATTGATTACTTCTTAAAATGGGTGGAAGCGGAATCTTATACAAATATCACAGCCAAGAAGATGGCTCGATTCATCGAAAGGCAAATTCTCACACGGTTTGGGATCCCACATCATATAGTTACGGATAATGGGGTCCAGTTCCAAGGTGATGCTGCTAATCTGATAGAGAAATACGGTATTGAACACCATCGTTCTTTGCCCTATCGACCATAAGACAACGGAGCAATTGAAGCAGCCAATAAGTCGATTAAGAAGTTCTTTCGAAGATGGTTGTCAGTTATTGAGATTAGGCAGATCATTTACCATTTATGTTATAGGGATATCATACCAGCATTCGAACTCCAACGGGACAAACCCCTTTCTCTTTGGTGTATGGGGCAGAGGCGGTACTTCCAGCAGAACTAGGAGTTAAATCTTTACGCGTAGCTCTCAAAGCAAAGCTATCAGAGGATCAGTGGGCAAAAGCTAGGTATGATGAGCTAAATCTAATTAATGAAAAACATTTAGAGGCCTTGAGCAATCTCCAGATGTACCAACAATGCATGGCAATGGCATATAACCGTAAGGTTAAATGGCAAAGCTCACCATTGAAAATTGGAGATTTGGTCTTGAAACAATCTCTAAAAATGCATACTGATGCAAGGGGCAAATTTCAACCAAATTAGGATGATCGTATATGGTAAAGAAAGTTCTCAGTAAAGGAGCGGTGAAGATCATGGACATGGACGTGAATGAGTTAGTTAACCCAGTCAATCAAGATAAGCTGAAATGCTACTTCATGTAAAAGATAATATACAATGATATATATGTAGGAATAAAGTCTGTTAAGAACTAGTGTTCTTAGGCACAAATAAAGACTTGAAAAATTCGAGAGAAGATGTCCTTGGTAAAATCCTTCTTATGAACCTTAGACGACGGTGGATAATAATTGAGAATTTATTACCATTTATTTTCTGTGTTTAAATGAAATTTCTTTCATGATATTATTGTTATATAATGAAAATTTATACATATGCAGTAAATGGACATGAGTTATCATTTCATGAAACATACATTCACAAAGTGTAGTTCACTTTATTATACATAAGTGCATTATAAACTCACATACAAGGAAAACACAAATACATGAGGCGATGGCTCTTATTGTTACACAACAAATACATCATTGTGATAACATCTAGTTTCTGAGAAAACAACATCGAAGGTATCAGGTCTTAGTCATTCTTTCTCGAAGAGTCTCCAATCTGCGAATCCTGATGCACCAAGTACGATACACAGGATCGGGGTAAATGTTGAAGGGGAGAATATAGTTCATGAGAAATTGAGTGCGGTTTGCCCGTTTGTTCGCATACCTATATCTCTGAACATAAGTAAGCTCAAAATCAGCCAAAGAACACAGTGACTCTGGAAAGCGCTGAGGATATCCATCTGCACAAACGACTGAGAGAGTATGATGTGACTTCAAAAAGCCCAAGTAGGATAACTCCACCCATAGCTATGTGGGTAATAACAGAAGAAATTGCCCACCAGGGGCAAGTTTAGCAGATGTCTTCAACAGCACGATATTCCATGAAATCGTGCCATTCTTCTACAGTGAAGTGTTTTTGAGTACGGTCCCTAATGCTGACCAAAGCCCATCTTCCCCAATGATCATTCGGACTGTAATTACCTTCCTCTGGTATTGAAAAGATACCCAATTTATCCCACAACCATAGCTGAAGAAGAAGAAAGATAGATAAAAAAATAATAATAATAGATCTATGCGTAAGAATCGAAGAAAATGAGAAAGGGGCATACCTGGAGAAGCATCCTACTGCGACGAGAGGACGTCTCGATCCCATTCCTATCCATTCAAATATAAATCAGCATTTCAGGCAAGCTAAGAGCTACAGGAGAAGCTCCGTCCATCATTTGAGAAATAATGGACAGATATGCAAAACTGCAAATGTCCGTAGTTGTCTCACACAAAAAGACCCCCAGTATAAGCAAACAAGCAAGGGGCATCCAACTAGCATCATCAAGACTCAAATCATGAATTAGTTCAAGGGTAACTGAAAGTTTTAAACCTCCAGAATCCATGTACACTAGCTTGCACTTATCAGCTCGTGGAAGGTTGAAACGATTCATCAAAGTTTCAGAAAATTCTGGGTGATATGATGGTAATGCAATAGGAAACTCAGTGGAATACATTAGGAGTCCATTGAAATCTTCATACATAGGTGTGAGCGGGCGGTCCTTTCCCGTGAAGGTTTGGGAAAGCGGTGTTTGTAGAAGAGGGTCGAATTGTGCATGGCACGAATTCGCCCTGGTTTCAGTTTTGAAAATAAGAGGCTTGCGCTCTCTGGGGAATGATTTTTGTTAAAGAGAAAACCGTTTACAATTCGATCTTCTTTAAAATGAAAAAAATAGTAAAATAAAGTTAAAACCCTATTTTACTGGGAAAAGAGTCGCCACCCGGTTCAGCTCCACTGGAAATTGTGGTATACCGATCCGTGGTAGGATTCTATACCTAAAAAATAGAGAGATTCTGAGTTCGGATATAATGGTTACTAATTTTATTCAAAATTGAGAATTATGACTTTTATGACAATTTCGGCATTACGACGGCTTAGTAAAACAGTAAAAACTAGCCGGGATTTCGGTAGAGTAACGGCGCTACTTGGGATTTCCTATAGTAATCCGGACAGGGTTTCCTTTATTTTAGGGTGTCCGGTCTTCACCTGCAAACTCGTTTTCACATAATAATGTATTTTATTGAAAATAAATGGTAAAGCAGCACAGTGGCCCTTTACCCCAAGCATGTAATGAAAATTAATAAAATAAAGTAAATAAAGTTTAAGGCGCAGAGCCAATACTCTCAGTTACCTTTTCGTTTGTCCAGGATGATGTGAGAGCCGGTTCAGGACCGAATTACCGTTGATTTGATGGGAAACTTTGAGAAAAGTTGGATAGAGAAGAGGTTTGTGGGTGTTTGTGGTGGTTTAAAAGTGTTTTGACTAGAGTTTTGAGAATAATCACGAGTAAAACTGGTTTTGAATGAGTTTTATTAAGTTTAAATCGAAGGTTTCCGAGGGAAACTTGATTTAAATCGAAGCTCGAAGGGATTTGGTTGAGGATCTTTGAATTCGGCAGAGTTTTGACGCGTTTCGGAGCGAAAACTGATGGAATCCGCTCTGGGGAAAGCCGGGATTCGAACTATCTCTCTGGTTTTTTTCTCTCCTTTTCTGTTATGTCCAAATCGAAGGGGAGCACTCCTTTTTATAGTAGGGAGGTAAATAGCCCGCGGGCTATTTACCTATCTAGGGGGTAGCTTCCCTAGCTTCCTGGATTTTGGGGGATGCTACCCCCTAGGTAATTAGCCCACAGGCTAATTATGTAGGGGACAAAATCCCACAAATCAGGGAAAGCTAGGGTTAGGTGGGGGTCCGGTTTGATTCGGTTTTGATTTTTTTGGAGTTTTCGATCCATTTTGAGAAATCAGACGCGATTTTTAGGGTTTTTCCGGATTTTTGACTAACGGATAAATACCAAAATTCGGCTCGTGCAACTCTTGTCATTCCCGTGATGCGAAGTCGGTAATTTTCCTCATCGGGTCGAGCGGACTGTGCTAACAGTTTGCCCCTCGCATATAGGAATTTTGATCCATAGAAAAATTCTCTAGTATGCGAAAGAAACCATAAAACATTGTGTGAATGCATGAGTTGATATTTTAATTGACGAATTTTTGAAATAAAATATTTTTCCTCTTCAATTAAATTGTTAACGAGGGCGAAGATATTTCTATTAGAAATTATTTTGGAATTGGCGCGGGGCCGAGAATATTAATTTTGAAAATTTTGAAAAATTTTGATGAGTTAAAAGCATGCCAATGTATGTTTCAGAATATTTTTTGGTCCGCTCGGTTGAAACCGGAACTGAAAACAGCTTGAAAATGCATAAAATATTGAAAAGTGGGGTAAAATGGTAAAATTACCATTTTACCCCGGGAATTGGCCGCAGGGCCAATTCCCTGGGTGTAACGGTCACATTTATGACCGTTACACCCTCAACGTGGCACGCTGCATGCGTGCCACGTGGGGTGGGTAATTAGCCCCGCGGCTAATTACCAGGCTCTATAAATAGAGCTCTTCCCCTCTTAATTTTTCACACTTCTCTCTATCTCTCTAGCTTTATCTCTCTAGAAATTTCAGCTCTTGCGACGATGTTTTCGCTTCTGCTCTTTCCAATCATGCCCTTGCTTCTTCGGTTCTTCGGGGGTTAGCCTGTGGTATAAGCTCTACAATGCCCGAGTCGGGCTTCCAACTGTCACCGTCACTCCTCAAACGGTCTATATTGATAAAGTTGCGGTCTCCATTCCTCTCGTGCCGGCGAAGAGTCTCTATGGTATGCCTCCCAACTGGACATACTACTCGATTGGGCCTTATACACCGATTCCGGAGGCTCTAGACCCGGCGGGACATCTGTCTCGCTACCTGGTTAGCTCTCTTTTCTTTATTTATTTATTTTAAAATGCATGTTTTATGCTTTCAAAACTTATGCATGTCGCGAAATTTTTAGAAAATATCCTTATACATGTCGCGGAATTTATTTAACTGCCTGATTAGCTGTTAAAAATTCGCATAAGATTATTAAATTTGTGAAAAATTATTTTGTGATTTAAAATAATTTTTAAAAATTGTATACCATGAAATTAATTTTTAGAAAATTATTTTTAATAGGAAATTGCTCCCAAAAATTATCGTAGGCCACAGAATTAATTTAGAAAATTATTTTGTACCGTAGATTAGCTTAAAAATTATTCCACGTCGCGGAATTAACTTTAGAAAATTATATTTTAAATGCATGCTTATTTTGACTGCCGCGGATTAGTTTTAGAAAACTATCATGTGTTTTATTTTTCAAAATTATGCTTCGTTGGGGATGCATGCATGTTTAATAATTTTTGAAATGCCATGCTGGGTACGATAACCACTGGAGTTATCGGATAAAAATTTTATGTGTGCATGAATTGCGAAAATTCTTTTAAATGCAAGTGATTCAGCATAATGGAGGCAGTGTACAGCATGTGCACAAATGGTATAGAGCCTTATCTCCAGGTGCCCGGGTCATTGTTGACGACACTCATGTCGGCACTATGGTTGGGAATCTGGTGTATAAGCGCTCACGCGGGTATCCTTATCTGAAAAAGGATCTC
>CAOJBI012553281.1:0-11698 GCA_948277035.1 Euphorbia corollata
GAGTTTAGAGAATTGTTCCTCCAAATAAACTGCTCGAGTGTGCTTGTTGTCATGGAAAATTTCCTCAAGACGTGTCCAAAGTTCAAGAGCTGAGGCTCCGGGTTTCATAATGGTATGAACAAGATCTCGAGATATAGTACCATAAATCCACTGTTTGACGATAGCATCCAATCGCGTCCAAGAAGCAGCGTCAACATCCTTTGGGCGCGGCATCGTTGCGTCAATGTGATCCAGAACATTGAAAGCACAAGCCGTGATGTGAAATAGTTCAACCCACGTAGCATATTGGCCTTCTTCTTGATCAAGGCTAATGCTGACGTGATTTTTTATATTTGATACTGCGAAGGCCGGGTGAAAAGAGGTGTTTGAAGGAGGAGGTGGAGGAGTATGTGTCATGGCTTGTTGACGGCTAACCTAGGATCGATTAGGGAGAGAAAAAACCCTAGAGAAAAGCTGATACCATGTAGGAATGTGTAAATCTCCTTAACTGGAGAATTGATATTCAATCAAATAAATAGGATACAACTCATCTAATTAGGAGAGTTATCTTTTCCTAATATACACAGAATATTAAATACAAAATAATATCAAAGATATTATTGTCCATCAGTTGGGATCAAATATTAATGTTGTTTCTTATCTCTTCTATTTATCTCTCATGATCATAGGAAAGATAATGAAAAAATATTTTTCCATTCACACCTTCCATTTTAAAATGAAAGGTAAAGATTAAGCCAACATATATTATTCTAATGTTTGAGCCTAACATTAAAAAATCTTTTTCCATTATGTTATTAATAATAAGTACACAAATGATTATCTCGTAAACATTGATTGTGTGAAAAACATATCTCGGTTGATGACTCGGGCTACCGAATGATCCTTCAATCTTTCTTGGAACGTCAACCCTATTACTTATGCAACAAGAGATGCAATGTACATTTAATTCCTATTTATACATAAGAAGTTAAGTCCTATAATACATGATAATATTTATCTCATAACTAAAGAAAAATCATTTTCCCTCGATAGCTATGAGACTCAAAGCCTTATAAATAAAGATCCACACAGCACACTAAGAATTCTCATTCTTAAACCATAAAATTTCTAATCCCCCGATTTTTTATTAACTCGCTAGTTTAACTAACAGTGAATTAACTTGAACTAAACTAATATTTTTATAATAGTTATTCTACAAAGGATAAATATATTGTAATTCAATATTGTTTTTACTATATCGGAAGACATTTATTAAACTACAAATAGATTTAAAAAAACTTTACTCTCATTCATTGTGTTTAAATGCATAATCTTTCTTAATTATAGGTAGATGCTTAACCAAGCGAGCTAAACTCTTAATATAAATAATGATATATATAATATTATTTTAAAAATTTAAAAAAACGAAATAGGACTACTATATTAAAAAAGTGTTGACTTTGAAAATATTTGCATGTAATTTTATTGGATGCAGACTTTTAGTTTTGTACATTTTTCAGAAAAAAAAATTGAAGAACAACATTGAATCTTGCTATGGAACCCATAAAAGTGTATAAATGCATGAACATATACGTAACTCTTTGTGTCTTTTTGTATGGTATTCGTCACTAAATGAGAATAATAAACATAAATGTATATAGAATGAATTTATAGAGTTCATAATCATAATACATTTACAATGATGAGATTAGTTGAGTAAAATTTGATTAAATAGTTAAAATAGAACTGGTAAAGTAAAATCAAAATCACTACAAACTCAGTATTTTGGTGACTCAAGACCAAGTTTACTGTAAACACTGCAAGTGCAAACCACTTGCGTTTATGGGCTCATTTCCAGGCCCAAAACAAATATTGGGCTATGTCTAACTTCTTATGGGCCCACTTCTAGGCCCAAACCGTATATTGGGCTGAACCCAATTCCTTAATGGGCTCATAATGTGAGGCTAAAGTGAAGCGTCTTCAGAGTTCACCTTATCCTGCAATCACTCAGAAAACCAGAAACCAATAGAGAAAACGAAAATGGCATCTTTGGCTCAGCAACTCACAGGCCTAAGATGCTCACCGCTCTCCACCTCTCGCCTTATCCAAAGAGCTTCCGTTTTATCTTCTCCAAAGCTAAGAAAATCTCGGTTTGTGGTTTCAGCAGTGGCAGTTTCGAATGCGCAGACTAAAGAGCGGGAAAAGCTCAAGCAGATGTTCGAGGATGCTTATGAACGGTGTCGTACTGCGCCTATGGAAAGTGTTTCCTTCACCATTGATGACTTTCACGCTGCTATTGAGAAGTATGATTTCAATTCTGAGATGGGTACCACGGTTAGTTCACCTTACTACTTCCCTTTCCCGTTTTCTGATTTCCCCCAATTCTCGTTAGAGTTGAAAGATTGAATCGAAACTTGTTATGGAATAAAGCCAATTTTTATTCTTCCTCTTTGATTTGTCAAATTCAGCGCTGAATTTGAATAAAAACAGTGCCAAATTGAATGATTAGATGTGTTTATTATGAATATGTTATGCGCTTCGGAGGATATTTGGATTATCATTCGAACGAATGTGAATGTGTAATCAGGTGAGAGGCACAGTGTTTATGACTGATGCAAATGGAGCAGTAGTTGACATTACAGCAAAGTCTTCTGCGTATTTGCCAGTTCAAGAAGCATCCATTCATAAGATTAGACATGTGGAAGAAGCTGGCATATTTCCAGGAATGACAGAGGATTTTGTAATCATAGGTGAAAATGAAGCAGATGACAGCTTAATCTTAAGTTTAAGGTTAATCCAGTATGATTTTGCCTGGGAAAGATGTAGGCAGCTTCAAGCTGAGGATGTTGTCGTCAAGGGCAAGGTGAGTGTTTAATTAACTCGAAAAATGCACTATTAATTTGTGATTTTCCTCTTTCATATGCAAAGATGTTGCATTTGAAATCAACATTTTATATTTGTAGGTTGTTGGTGCAAACAAAGGAGGAGTGGTTGCTTTAGTGGAAGGACTTCGAGGATTTGTCCCTTTCTCTCAGATATCCACGGTTGGTGCCTAAACTCGGTTTTAGGATGTAGATTTACGCTACAACATGATTATGGATAAAATGTTCCAGAAGTGTTTAAGTAGAGTTTGATTTATAGTGTAATAAAATAATGTGCTCTTCCATATTTTGTCAGAAAACAAGTGCCGAAGATCTTCTCGATAAAGAAATTCCGCTGAAGTTCGTCGATGTTGACGAGGAACAATCAAGGCTTGTACTGAGCAACCGCAAGGCAATGGCTGACAGCCAGGCGCAACTAGGCATTGGATCAGTGGTCATTGGAACTGTTCAGAGCATCAAACCATATGGTGCTTTTATTGACATTGGTGGAATCAATGGCCTTCTTCATGTTAGTCAGATTAGTCATGACCGTGTCGCTGATATTGCAACTGTCCTTCAACCTGGCGATACTCTCAAGGTCAGTATTTCGTGACTCATTTTTCCATTTACATGAACTTCCGTTTCAATTGTGCCTTTTATTGTAGGTCATGATTCTGAGCCATGATCGGGAAAGAGGCAGAGTTAGCCTTTCAACCAAGAAGTTAGAACCTACTCCTGGTGACATGATTCGCAATCCAAAGCTTGTTTTTGAGAAGGTATACAATTTGTGTCTTGCTTCAGTACAGAAGTAGATGATGATTTCATTTGTTTCTTATCCGTATTGTCTGGTATCAATAGGCTGAGGAGATGGCTCAAACATTCAGACAGAGAATTGCTCAGGCCGAAGCTATGGCACGAGCTGATATGCTTAGATTCCAGCCCGAGGTAAATGTTCATTTAATTTTGAGATTTTGATGTGGAGTGGGGTAACGTGGGTAAAATGCAACCGTAGCCATGGGTTAACATGGATATTGGTAGCTCAATGTGGGATGACATGACTAACCATTGTATCTTTGTTGCAACAGAGTGGATTAACTCTGAGTTCTGAGGGGATATTGGGTCCATTGAGTTCAGACATGCCGGCAGAGGGTTTAGATCTCAGTGATGCTCCTCCAGCCGAAGAAGATCGTGTTGAGTTCGTTTTGTAAAAGTAAAATATCCAAGTTGTAAACAAGTTTGCCATGGTCCTATAGATCATTCAAATTTTGTACATGAAATACTTGAAAGGAAAATTGCTGGCCTTCCATAATTTGATTTATAAAAGCCTTATTGTTTCTGATTGGTTCAACTCATTTCTGAATTGATTCATCAAAATAGTATTGATTTTCATACAATTGCAATACAGTATTTGCTTTTTTGGACTGAATTAACCTAAACTCATACCCGTTAAATAAATCCAAAACAATATATCAACTCCAGAATTTCTATTGGGAAACTGTAGCCCCCCAAAGCTTGTTACTTGTGACCAAATCAGTCATTCACACATATCATATGCAGTAAATGACAAAGCTACGAAGACGATGCATCCTTCATTCAACTGAGTATTAAGTCCAGTAAAAAAGCATGCAATTTTGTAGCTCATTCAAGGAGCCATTTCTGGAATATTAGCATTTTAGTACACAAATTTCTATCTGTAACCCTATTGTAAAAGAATTTTTTATATAAATGATCCCAGTTTCAGAGCAGGATATGTCAAAACCAAAAGATCCAAGAATAAGTTTGAAAGTACTAGCTTTGCTCTTTCTTAGTCTTTTTACCTTTCTTTTGCTTTTGCTTCAGTTGCGTGAGGCCTGCTGAAGTGATCTTCACATTCCCAATGATTGCAGCTACTAGCTCAGGATCCGTACAAGCTTTCATTAGTTCCTTCTCCCTGCTGCTTGCTTCTGGCATGTGACTAAACAAATTCATGGCAGTTTTCGCAGCTGTAAACAAACCAAACAAGTAAAATCAGTCGAATGCAAATAAACAAAGTTCCATAGCATATTGAAAATAGTCCCATACCTTTTCCTCTCTTTGCATTGCCAGGAATAATCTTCACACGGTACTTATATGACTGCACAGCACTATAAGGCCCACAGACAGGCACGGTGTATAAGAGAATGTCATTAGGCAATGGATTCCCCGTCAGGTAATCGACATCATTTAGCTTTACTTTATCTTCTTCACCAATCTCATTAATGTCATCCTCCTCCATGGCCACCTTGTCTACCTCTGTAGTCGTATCATCCAAACTTGAACGAGAATTAACATGGGGCGTACCATTTGTGTTACTGTTTGAACTATTATCAGGATGCTCAGCGCAATCTCGAGCAAGATGACCTGGTTTTTTACACTTGTAGCATATTTTTGGAGCATCCTCTGGACCTGCTAAATTTAAACGAAAAAGATAAACAACTTGCCATATTTTCGACCCCAGTTTTGATCGTCATTTTTAACTGGTGATGCCTGACAAGGAAACAGATATAAAGTCCAAATATCCACATTTATCATTAAAAGAACACAATTCATATCATAATATCTACAGTGAAAAAACAATTGAGAGTTTGGAAATCATACTTGTAACAGGCATATTCTCCTTTTCTGTTACTTGATTTGCCTGCTTTGTTTCTCCATCTTTCTTGCGTGCATTCCCTGCAGACTAAAATTTACATGCGCCGACATCAGTTTCAGCATGAAAATAAAAATGAGCGAACAAAATAATTCTAGACTTTATCCAGTATCCAGACTGCTTCAATATTGGAAGGCCAAATGTCAAATGACAAGGTTTTAACGTACATTCAATGTACAATATACCAGACATTCAAGTTCAACAAATTTGTACATACTTATAATTCATGGCATCTTGCTATTTAGAAAATACACAAGTTCTCACTAGCCACGGTACTGACTTCCCAAGAAAATCAACCAAACCGTACTCCCACGCTAGGTGCTTGACTTCCCAAGAAAAAGGAAAAAGAAAAACACTAACATTCCATATAGGAAAAAATTTTACATATCACATGGGTCAGGGAGATTGCACTCCAATAGAAGCTTAAAGAAATTTAAACAGGGCTATTTTACTTAGGGGGAAACCAAAACTATGTTAAAAACATTCAACATAATAAGAGGTAGAAAAGTATCAGAATTGGCACCAAATAGAAAAGGTTCTAAAAGAAGTCCTTATACTCACAGCCAGTAAAGCCATCCGAATATTACGTTCTTCCTCGTCTTGATCTGCATATTTCTCCTTCATCTTCTTAAGTTTACCCCTTTGCCCACGACTGATTTTACCACCATCCGCATTGTTTCTCTGAACAGAATTTTCAGTTTTCCGGACAAAAACTGCAGCTTCTTTTGATTCTTTATTTTCTCGCTCAACATTTTTTATTGCAGAACCACTAATCTGACCTTTCTTGAGCTTCCTTCTTTCGGCTTTTGAAATATGAGGTTTACTTTTTTCTGTCTCTTTACTTTCCTTACCATCGTGTTGCTCTGACAAATCACTCTGAGATGTTTCAACACTGAAACTATTTTTAGATACAGTAGCAGGTCCTAGACCGAGAGCTCTATCAATTAGATCCTCCAATTGTGGGTTGACAGAAGCAGCTTCAGTCCCATCAACACCAGATACATCATTATTGCTGGCATCACTATTGGATGTACCTTGTTCAAGAACTTTGGGAGAATTAACAACTTCAGCATTGGAGTTAGTTAAGTCATCAGGAATACTTCTTGATTCTCTCATGACATCTTTTACAATTACTTCCTTATCTGACTCAGAATCAGAAATTTCTTGAGTAAGTCCACTATCTTCGAAATCATTGACCCCTTCCTCCTCGCCCCTTACCCTCCTTTCATTTAAATGTGATCCCAAAGAGCTCTCGTCCAAGCGAAATAACAACCCAAAGCCCATAATAAGAGGGTGCGGAGGAAGAAAGTTCTTCTTTCCACGGATCATGAAACTTCCCACTGTAAGGTACTCTCCGGTAGGAGCAGTTTTACTGACCTGGTGAGGGTATACCCACCAAGCACTAGTAACAATTTTTGAATCCCATGCCTGGCTGTGGCAAACCTATATCATAGAAGTAAGAGAATCAATCATAATGATAAGTCGAATGCCTAGTTTGATCTACCCAGCATCAATTGATCAAATAGGAGAACCACTAACCGAGAGAGTAACTTACTGTAAAACATCCAGCTTGATTTAAAGTAAGTGGAGGTACAGGTTGTTCTGGCTTGTGATTCTTTATCACAGTACTAGACGCTCCATGCAGGTCTGCGTGTATGTACCTGTTACACTTTGATATTATATCACTGAAACATATATTTGCAGATGTCATGTCGAAAGAAGTACAATCTATATCTATTTACCGGTTTTTATACAACGATACATCAACTCATTCCAATGTAAAAGGAGTTGATGTGTTAATTAATGAGTGGAAAGGGTACAAAATACCCGGCCCTTTGTATAAAAACCCATATAAGCAGGTCCTCTTGGCTCCGAATAACAATTTTAATATTAACCGACTTACAGATCTCCTTTAGACATATAACGCTTCACGATCATCTCGTTTTGTTGAGCATCACGGCCACTAATAATCAGATAATTCTCACTGCTAATAAACCAGTTAAATTTCTCGAACCAGTGAACTTTTCTCATGTGTGATATAGTGGCTACAGATTTTTCCTGCATGTACATCAGTTGACAAACAAAGATACGTAAAATACCAGCCCTTTACATTGAATGCACTATAAGAACACTTAGAAGAGACTGGCTGTGCGCGCGCGCGCCCACACACACACACACACACACACACACACATATATATATATATATATATATATTTGGCGGCTGTTAGTGTAATATTCAAAATTAAATTGTTTTTAGTAACTTCTCATCTCTTTAATCTCATGTACAAATGTGCAAGTGTGCTAAAGACCATTTCATATCTGTTGTAAGAACTATTTAAGCCACAGCCGCCAGCCTGCCACACACTAGCCAATATATTTCATGCCAGGAACAATTTATCAAAACTGATATAATTTGAATGCAAAACCTGTGAAAGCTGGAGGCGTGTCTTCCTCTCAGCTGCTTTAAAGGCTTTTTCGTGTGCTGTGACAGTTTTTTCCTGCTTACTTTCTTGTTTTTTCTTCATCTCGTACCACCTCCGAGCATTAGCGTGTGCTGAAAGTGCCAAATCAACTTCAACCTACAAAAATAGACATTGTAAGAATCATGCATACACATCTTGAATAGAAGCTCGGATCTAATGCAACCAACAAACCAAAACATGAATCTCAGAGAACACATCAAAAAAAGATACAATATGGAAATATAAATAAGAGCATGTTATTTAAGGTCTAAGTTCTAAATCTAATAAGACGGAACTACAAAATATCAGAAGAACCATCACTGACAACAAAATATCAAAGAACCATACCAGTCATTTTATACTAGTAATGGAGAAAAACTTAATTAACTAACAAGAGATTAAAAAAAGCAAATGTTATAAAGAAGATTAACCACATAATAGATGAATTACCTATTCTGAACTGAATTAACAGTAAACAGTAAACAGTAAACAGTAGACAATGCAGAGCCAGGGAAGATCACCACGCTTAAAAAGAGTACTCAGAGTGAAATGCTATTTTGCACACAAGTCGCACTTTTGTATAATCAAACATGAAGACCAACTCACCGAAAAATGAAGAAGATTAACCAAAAAAATAGAACTAACAATTGTGAACTGAAATCAGCAGTAAAGAGACAATGCAGGCCAAAAAAGATCAAATACATAGAGTGAAATGCTATTTTGCATACAAGTTGCACCTTGTCAACAGGAAGTGTCTTTTCATCATCATCCATGTCGTCAAGATTGTTGCTTAACAGCAATGTCATGCAATTCCTTTCAAGGTAGAGCTTGTCAATTAGACAAGCCACTGGGTTTCCTAACTTCTTTTCTTCCTTTACCATGCGATTAAGAGCCTCCCAACTCATTCCCTTTGCAAGAGCTACACGAACAGCTAATATTGCATTATCTACATCTTCTAAGTTGTATTCTATCAATTCTGCCATTCTAATGGAATGATCCACTTCTTTCCTCAATGTTACCACGCGATTTTCCTGTAAATATTTAAAATGGGGTATATTATAACATTTTTAAAATCATATATAATTTTGCCTGAAATTAAAACTTTGTGCGAAACAAAGTTTAACAAACATGACCTCTAGCAAATCACTCATAGCACCGTGTCATAAATCAATTATATCATACAAAATCTAGAACAACCACAAGGTGGCTAGTTGCTTCCTCATATGCAGATCCCAGACATTATTACATTAGGCACAACCAGTTCAACAAAATAATCCATATCTTATTGCTGCTTATACAGATTATGAACTTGTGTAATTGATAAGGAAATATAAGCTCGTTATCCTCCATTTCATAAACCAAACACATCTTATTTACTCTAAGGATATTTACTTACGTATATAAAAAATGGACGAAGGATATCTAATAAGTAAATAGACTAGGTAGGTACATTTTCTGTTTTCCCTAACAATAAATAGCCTAAGGGTTGGTGTTCACTCACAACTCATCCAAAAGTACTCAAACTAAAGAAGCAGGTAAAGCATTCATACACCAAAACTTTAGTCAGGTTGATATGGACTTGGCACAAGTTGAAAACAAGAAACATGATAATAAAAATGAACAGGGGGGAAGATGCCACAATGTTCCAGGAACCACTAAAATAATAAAACGACACCTAAGATGGTATAATTATGCAAGTTACATGTAGAAACACCATACGCTCTCAAATGTCATATAACATGATGATTATAAGAATAGCAAATATAGAAACCTGATCCATGCGTATTTTACTCAATTTCTGAACAGCAGTGCTCTCTTTTGCTTTTTGCTGCTGTTCCAGTCTCTGGCTCTCAATTTTGCTGTAGTACTCATCCAATGCAGCATCAAATGTATCAAACTTAACATATTCTCTTGTTCTGAACTGGTTCAGCAATATGGGGCAGAATTCATCATAGATCTGCATCGTATGACCACAATATGACTATTAAAAACATTATCCAGGTTCAAATCTAGACATAATTTGGTCTAACTGTACGACTGTGTTAAGATAACAGGTTAGTGCTATTCTCAATTCTTAATATTCCTGAGGGGGCAAGAAGGTGGAGAAAGAAAGAGAAGCAACCATTCACATTCTTGGCCACACACTTAGGAGACTTGGCAAAACAAACATCCCGCGTATAATACAAGTAGAAAAAGAAATAAATAAGGAGAAGGAGAAAAAGATGAATACTTTTGCATTTTTATCATACACAAATAAACAGTGCTACTATCAACCTGGTTAGATATTCCTGATTCGGAAGGTGCCTCGTCCTTGCTCAAATTTTTTTTCTTCATTAAAATATATCCTTCTGGAACTGTCTCTCCTGAAATAACATCTTGAATCCAGTCTTCAAATTTTGTAACCGCATGGAATAAAACCTGCATTGCCGCATCATCAATTGTAGTACTCTTAGAAACATTGGTATTTGGGACCAAACCAGCATCCAGTATCATATGCTCGGAGAGTCCAGGACCGTAACCCAATGCCTCTCCAAGAACATTCTTCAATGAGCTAATGCTTTGTTTAGCACGATTTCCATCAACAGTGCTTTTACTTGGTTCGGAAGATTTACCACCCATATGTTTACCTTGCTTTCCTTTTTTAGGTTTATCAGAAATATTATTTTCACCATCATTGTTTATAGATTCTGTATCCTCGTGTTCCTTAAAGGATGTAAGAGCTTCCTGCAATTTGGTAGAAGTTGTTCGAATGAAAGCACGGGAAATTTCAGTAGGATACCGATGCCTTGACATTATTGCAATTCCTTTATCATCATCTCTGTCATCAGTGAGGTGCAGATTTCAACTAATAATCAAGAGCAGGAAAAAGAGTGAAATAGAAAAATAGAACAAGAAAACCAACCTGTGAGATCGAAGAAGAGTTAGAACTGTAAACTCAGAATCAGTGAGCAGAATATTTCCTTGAGAATACAACTCCAATATCACATAGTGTGCATTAACACCGAGTCCAAATTGGAAAACAACAATCTAACAGAGAAGATAGGAAAACCAAAACATGTAAACAATCAAGGAAAAAGCCCAAAACATAGAGTTCAAACCAACACAGAATCTATCAAGCAAGGTTACTATACCCTATCATATCCAAGTTGCCGTACATCCTCAAGCCTTCTTGTACGTATGTGCTTCCTTAATTTTAGAGTAAAACCAGAAGGTGTATTACTTTTATCCCTATAGACCACAAAAGTACACAAGATTCAGTTTCAGTAGATGTGTTTCTAAAGTAAAAAAAAAATGAACAAAAACCTCATGTAAGCAGTGGTGTGCAAGCGGACACCACTTTCCATCAAGAGCAAAACCTTCTCACTCTCTCCGGATTCTGTAATTCCGCTGCTATTCATAAGCTTGAATACATATGTCTGCGAATCGATAGGAAACTCAATCAAATGACGGATAGTGAAATTCAATCAATAGCAAAAACACATCAGGGGATCAAAGAATAGTTCGCAAAGGAAGAGGAATTGAGAAGAGAGAGGGACCTTGGGAGAGAGATCGTAGACATTAGAACAGCGCATGCCGATTAACCTCCGCAAGCACTTAACTTCTGCGGCCACATCAGCCGTGTTCATCCGTACCTTCACCATCGTTTATGCTTGTAAATACAATCGATTTCTTCTTCTCTTGATTAGGCTTTGAAATGCAGAAATTGATATATGATATGGCTATTCA
>CAOJBI012554167.1:5000-11648 GCA_948277035.1 Euphorbia corollata
ATTCCAATCGTATCTAAATCTGGTTCAGCTTGCGCATCTGGATAGATTTAGTGACTAATCTCAATTCACTAATTTGCACGCATCTCAATACTCATAATTATGTGAGACATGGCTAATCAAATGAAAAATTTGTTCGATACCTAAAGTTAGAGATTGATCTCATGACCTTTTTAATTAAAAATGGATGAATATATTCCGCTCGAACAGATCCCTTGAATTGGGATTCTATCATCAAGTAGAATATGAAGAACGAAAATAGTAGGAATTTGACCAATTAATGTGCTATAATCTTTTCCAATATCTATCAGATGTTGCCTAATAAATTCAATGTAATTGTTTAAAAGCGTAGCCTAACTTTTGTTCAAGTTGAGGTTAAATAGGAGAAAGTTGAATTGGACCACTCCACTATAATTTTAACAAATCTCATGCAAGCAACTTGCAATGCTTAACTAAATATCACCTTATTACCTAATTAATCAATTAGAATCTAATTGGTTTTCTACTAACCAAATCTATGGCTCTATATATACCTCTCCATTCTACTCATCCAATCCAACCCAATTTGAATAATTCACATTAAACTCGGAACAATTTATTACATATTCTTCAAAATGAGTTACTCCGCGGATCAAAAGACAAGATTTTTATTAGTGGTGGCTATGCTAGTAGCCTTCGAAGCCATTAACGTTGCATTGTCATACGAATATGAAAAAGAAGCAGTAATGAACCGAGCATTTCTAGCCGAGAAGAGAAGCAGCAGAGTCTTAATGACATGCGACAAATATCCAAGGATTTGCCGAAGCAAAGGCAGCCCAGGACCAGACTGCTGTAAGAAGAGATGTGTGAACACGAATTGGGACAGGTTCAACTGCGGTATCTGTGGCCACAAATGCAAGTATTCCGAGACTTGCTGCAAAGGCAAGTGTGTCAATCCTATGTTTAACAACAACCACTGCGGAGGTTGTAATAATAAGTGTAGCCAAGGTAACAAATGTGTCTATGGCATGTGCAGCTACGCTTAGATTTATTATACTCTCCATACTTAATTCTTAATTTGTGTCTGCTGCATGCGTATAGAATTGAATTTATGTGTTTCATCAAATAAAGCACAACTCATCACCATATATATATATATATATATATATATATATATATATATATATATATATATATATATATAATGAGTTCGTGTGTCGTGGTTGTTGTTTCTCATCACATAAACATATGTGATTATTTTTTTAGTTTTTGTATTTACAGGATTATTTGTTGTAATTTGTGTTGTTGCATCAATCAATTTGTTTATATATTGTCAATATACGAATCAAATACATATTGTATTGTTTACTTTTGATACCTTACCTCTCTCGTTTTTTTAGTAGAATACTGAACATTTTGATAAATTGTAATTTTTGGAAGATAATAAAACTAATTTACTTTCAAACTTTGATTCAAAATCTAGCAAATTTGAATTGAGTATTTATTTAAAAAAGGGAATAAAAATTCTCCCAAAATTATTAGGCCACGTCAACTAATTAAATATGATTAAATTGAATTGTTTTATGAGAAATCATTCTTTTGAAAAGGGAATAAATAAAAACATTTACGTCTTTCGGAGATGTCCAACATGTACAATAAGCTAGCTCGTGCAACCACGTTTCTGATCACTCCTTCAAATCCAACAAAATCTTTGTTAACCAAAAAAACCAACATTTCAATCAAATTTGTAAATCTCTACATATCGTACGTGTGTACCACCTCCTTCATGATTTCATATACACAATCCTTCACTCTTTTTACATAGAATACACACATTGATTTCTAAATGTACTTCCTTCTCTCCCGCTCATTCAATTAAGTTGTATCAACATGTCATCTCTCCTACGACTCCTATTAATTACTTATCTTCTATCAATCTTCACTTTGAATTCACAATCTCAAGCCAAAAAATCAACCTATCTACCAACCGAAACCCGTAATAATGTGTTCAACCCGATAGACTCATGCTGGCGGTCCGACTCACAATGGGCCGAAAACCGGCAATCCTTAGCGGATTGTGCAGTAGGATTCGGGCAAGCCGCAATTGGAGGGAAATATGGCGTGATATACAGAGTGACAACCGAGGATGATGACCCAATCAATCCTAAACCTGGCACACTTCGGTACGGCGTAATTCAAACAGAGCCGCTGTGGATAGTATTTGAAAAAGATATGGTCATAGAGCTAGAAAATGAGCTGATAATAAATAGTTACAAGACAATAGATGGAAGAGGGGCAAAAGTGGAGATCACAAATGGGCCATGCTTGACAATTGAAGGCGTTAGTCATGTGATTGTACATGGGATCAGTATGCACGGGTGCAAGCCAGGGAAGGGTGGGCTTGTGAGGAGTAGTGAGAGTCATGTTGGGCACAGGTTAGGGTGTGATGGAGATGGGATAGCAGTATATGGATCAACTCATATTTGGATTGATCATTGTTATTTATCTGATTGTTCTGATGGCTTGATTGATGTCACTCATGCTTCCACTTCTGTTACTCTTTCTAACAACTACTTCACTCGTCATGACAAGGTTGGTAATTACTATTTATTAAATGAAATGATAAACTCCATTTTTGTGTCTATTTGAGTCACTCTCTCTTATACTTAAGCTGTTTGAAGTATATGACGAACACCATGGATGGATATACGCAACTTTCAAAATGTATTTCCTTGGCAACTCATTTGTAAAAAAGAGTTGGAATTTCGGTTGTTCATATAGCAACACCAAGTCATCTATAGCAACACAGGTAAAAGTGTCGCCATAGGATCCTTTATATTCATTGCCTTTTGGCAACGCTTTCAGGTGTTACCATATGCATATGTAAATATCTCTACCATGTGATATTGCAACACTGTTGCTATAAAGTGCAACTCCTTTTGTTGTTTCGTTTTTCATCGTTTCCAAGACTTTGATTAGATAACTGCAATATATTCAAATAATGACAAGAAACAGGTGATGTTGTTGGGGCATAGCGATGCATTTTCAGCTGATAAAACAATGAAAGTGACCGTTATCTTCAATCATTTTGGGCCCGGACTTGTCCAAAGGATGCCCAGGTAAGTCGTTAACATTTGAATGGAACTTTCCAAGTACTATAATTACATGTGCCGATAAAATAAATACAATGATGAGTGCAGGGTAAGATATGGGTATGCTCATGTAGCCAACAACAGGTATGATGAATGGGAAATGTATGCGATCGGTGGAAGTGCAAACCCGACGATTTTTAGTGAAGGAAACTACTTTATAGCTCCCAATGAAGACAATATAAAACAAGTAACAAAAAGAGAGGTAGTAAGTGAAGGATGGAAGAATTGGAAATGGAGATCAGCAAGAGATGTATTTACAAATGGAGCTTACTTTGTTCAATCCGGTTATGGAAGCTGCTCTCCCCTTTATTCTGAAGATGAAGCGTTTACAGTGGCACCTGGTGCTTTGGCTCCTGCTTTAACATCTCAAGCTGGCCCTCTTTCCTGCATTATAGCCAACTCTTGCTAGCTACCAGCTGCCCGCTGAATCCGAGTTCTACCTTTTCTTTTATCAACTTATTTTCTTTCTTTTTTTTCACTACGTGTTGATTCAGTTTCAGTTATCTAACTTACACTTCAACTATTCTTTTTCAACTTTGAATGGCTGAATTTTTCAGTATGTGTCACTTGAACATTTATAAGATCCTAGACAAAATTTACTGTTCAATTGCTCTTTCGGCTTAGATGGCAATGTTGATATTTGATGGGCTTCATGCGTGGAATTTAAGACCTTCAATTGGACTCTTATAGTTTGTCATTTGCTTTATGCAATATTATCATTTGAATCTACATCACTTTCTACTAGCATAATCTAAGCCAATGTTACCCTTTTATTGGTTCTCATATTGAAAGTTTCAATTAAGGTTATTCAACGGAGTGTTGTGTACATTTTTAATCGGTTCATTGATTTTCGTAAAATGGGGCATTTTATTTCAAAATATGATATAGAGGCACTGTTGTTGATAGTTGAAGATACCAAAAATATTAAAAGAATAAAATGTTGGTAGATAAAGGAGGCGTGGTGAAATATTATAAACAAGAAACACAAGTGAAAGAAGAAAGGTATATTGATTAGAAAAGAAAAGGAGACACCAAAAACAAGTAAAGAATCAAAAAAGCCTATTATCATGGGTCTGAACACCACAAGTAACGGGTGCTTTAGCTCTCACTTTCTTCCAGAACCATAAGCCTGCTCCAACTCCGATCGCCCCTGCTGCTGATACTCCGCTCACTGTCCCTATACACATCACCATTTAATCACACGCTACCCTCCTCTTTTCTTATTCAATTTTTATTGCCAAATATTATTACCTGCAATCACTCCTGCCCTGCTGTGCTGCTGCTTAGAACTACCATGATCTGCACACAGAGTCCCCAACTTTGTTATAAAATGATGTTTTCAGCTTTAAATCGTATAGGAACTTCAGAATTCAATCGGGTGACTTGTTCTTGAATTCATAATTACATTACCGTTGCAATAAGTGGTTGAATTAGAGTCTGTACAAAGGCACAAGAAATTCTGCGAATTGGTGTCAAAGCCACAAGTTCCACCTCCTTTACTCATGTCCTGACACTCTAAGCAGTGAGAAGTCACTGGAATATCAAAATCAATTCTGATTCCATACTCTGCAACTTGATCATAAGCTGAATTTCCACCATTGTTTCTCCAATAAATGCTGGTGTAAGTTGCACAGTATCTTAGCATGAGCCTTAGTGATTCTGTTGCTTTTGGATAGTATGAACAGCAAGATATCGCACCTAATTCACTCCCGCACCCTGGCAAATGCCTACACAACCACAATCGACAATGTAACAATTAAGTAAAGAAAGAAAGAAGAATATTTAATTATATATACCTGCAAAGGTAACTGGCACTGTCGCATGTAGAGTCACACTGATCAGGAAACCTCTCGCAGAAAATGGGCTTAGGCTCCACAATCACATTCTGTTCACTGCAGTTGAAGAAAAGATAGTCATTCTGAGTGGAGAGAGTGAAACGTGTACTTGTATCAAGGCTAAAAGCTCTAGTTGGCCGGAATCTGTTTCCATCTTCACAATTCCACATGAACGGATCGGAGACGATTACATGTGGATCAGAATAGCTGATGCTGTGAACTTGGTATCTGCCAGAAGGCGAACGGAACTCCAGTTTTCCAGATTCAGAGCATACAAGAATGTGTCTGTAGTACGGACTACCACAACCATCATCAATGCCAAATGGATAATTAATTGGAATTGATCCACATGAGGTTCTACAGCGCTTGCCTTGTATACCTCTTAAATGTAGCAGAATTACAACTAGAAACAATATCTTAGGCATATATTTTGTTGATATGGATGTGCACGCGTGAGAATCCATATAGCTGATTTCAGAACATAAGTTGTGATGATGAATTTCAAGGTTGGTGGTTTTAGAGTTAATTAAGGGTAACCAGCTTCATGAGTCACCCAAACAGAATCTTTATTTCTTTCACTTTTGATTTCTTGTAGACGTTGCTTTTGCTTTATGATGGTTTGAAGAATATGAATATGGAGAGGACTGTTTCTTTTTCTTTTTTCGTTTCATTCTATTTCTATGTTGAAAGAATAATTTGGCTGTGCATGTGAGTTACTGTATCTTACCAAAACACCATTATTTTAGCAACTTTTGCACTGTCATGTATGTCTTGTCTACTTCATTAATGTATTGATAATCTAATACTCTTGTCCCTCTTTGATTAGGGTTGTAATTATTGTTTAATTCGTAACCTTTGATAAAAGAAAGTGGTAATTAATTACATGAATAAACCACTCTTATTACATGATTTTATTTAAATTTCGTTTTTATCAGTGTTTGGATTTTATCCTTTTAAAGGTATAAATTGGGAGTTTATGTTCAAATCAACCATTACGTATAGAGACTTTAAAAGAAAATGGAAAGAATAATAAGCAAAGTGATTTATACACCAAACTTTAATTTAAAGAACATGTTTTTTTATGTTATTTCATTAAAGAGGACCATTGTTTACCAAAAAAAATACATGGAGGCCCATTTGGAAAAAGCCTAAATCCCAATACTTAGAAAATATGGCCCAGTCAATATTGAGTTGTGGAGAATGTAGAAGGCCAATTTATCTCCGGATCAGATACTACTAATTTGTCTTTTTTAAATGGTTGTCGTACATTTTTTTATTTTGTGATTATTAGTGTATTTTTTTCTTATCGTCTTTCCCTATTTTACCTTGTTATTGATTTATAAATATTTTTTTAGAATTATAAGTGATTAAGGTTTTAATTCAATCGAGAGTGTTTGGGATTAAATACCTATTCGGTATAACTCTCTTTTGGTGTCTCATTTATATGATGTTTGACGTGTTCTCTATCCATCAATTGGGTGTTTAATGTATTTGCTTTATTATTTGGTACCTGATGTATTTACTTGTTGCCTTCTAGATACTTAATGCTAAATTGCTAAATACCGAACTAAGGAATGAGTATCCTTTTTGTTATATCTAATTATGTGAAATTACAATGATATTTATACATGATCACGTAATATGAAAGTGGGTTACAATTTTCAATTTTTGAGGCTAACTGCCTT
>CAOJBI012556306.1:0-10132 GCA_948277035.1 Euphorbia corollata
TTGAAGCACATTTTACTCCATCAACTTTTTTAATATTATTGAGTCTCCGTTGATTTTCAGTTGATCCGCTAATGTTGACCTCACTCGGGGTTGTTATCATTGCTGCTCCATCGAAGAACCTATATACATCAAGTAAGTAAACCCAGGATTTCTTGCCTGTCAAGCCTTATTATAATTTCTCGTAACCATGAGACCTTCACTAACAAAGAACAAAAGAGGGAAGAGAACTAGACTGTTTTTGAATGTGTTTTTTCGATGTAGGAGCACATTTTACTCCATCAATTTTTTGAATATTATTGAGTCTCCGTTGATGTTGACCTCACTTGAGGTTGTTATCATTTTACTCCATCAATTTTTTTTATCTTTTATTTTTATTTATTTTTTATTTTTTATTTATTATTTATTTTTTATTTTTTTAATAAAGTAGGGGTCAGTTGTTTCGACAGCTGGGTGCCATCCCCCGACGTCTCTCACCACCTCATTTCTATATAATAAAAAGTAAGTGAACACATTGATCCCTCTTGAAAACATAAAATAAAAAATAACTTTATATATTGATATATTAGGTTTCATGTTTTCTTCAAAATCTTATGAAAAAATGTATCTTTTATTCGAAGTGTGCAACATTTTGAAAGTAGTAAAACCATGAAAATTGCAGCATAATTTCAGCCACAAGAAAAAAGTGAAATATGATGGAAATTTTCGGATGGACATAAATCCGTCTGTAAGTCTAACTGTTTCTGCAAAATCAACTGTGATTTCTTTCAAAAATACTGACATAATCGAAACTTTTAAAAATTGTGATTTCATATATAATATTTCCCTTGACGGATTATGGACACCTCTTTCTTCAAAATGATGTACAAATGATGCAAATGAAAATGATAAATAAAAAAGTGAGAATTTAACCATAATTTATTTTATATCATTCAAAATGAAATTGATTTTCAACTTAACTGAGTTGTGTGTCTAAGCCTGTTGAAAGTGGATTGAGGAGGACCATAATTGAAAAAAGTTGGATTGGGATGCTCAACTCGACTTTTAGTTAAAGGAGCTAGCAGCGCTTCAACGAAACTCGTGAAAGGTCTTCCTTGACATCCCACTCTCACGTAAAAATTATCTCTCAGGAAAAAAAATCAAAGCAGAAAGAAACATAAGGGTTAGAGAAACAACCATCCCAATTACCCAATTCTCCAACAACAAATATGCAATTGCAGTTGACAAAACCATGAAAGCCACTCCAACGGTAACTAACATAGTATCCCATAATATAACTCTTGTTTCCTCTAGAATTGAGACGAAACTGGTCTCTCTCGAATGTCAAACTGCATGATCAGATCATTCTTGCTACGATCACCATAAATCTAAGGGCAGCAAATAAGAAGCCTAACTGACCTTTAGTTTCTTGTAAACTTTGAATTTAAGTTAACATCAATATTGCCATCCCTATGAAATTCAACAATCAATTATTCAATAAAAAATTTCAAAATTAAATAAACTCATTAAACTAGCTAGCAATTATATTATATCAAAGTATACCGTAGAGCTAACAATATAACCAACAGCCAAGCAATTGTAGCGGTCGAAAAATGCGACCGCCAGCAATGCACCAATAATGGTTGCTACATCACAAGTAACTTTGAAGGTCTTCAAAATATGTTTTGGATTCAACAAATTAATTTCCAACCTATCAGTAAGATAAACGGTTAAATACGATAACAAGAACACAAAAGCAATCTTCTTCAATGCTAGACTTCCAACGATAATTTATTGTTCACATTTTATTATGAAAGTGATTTTTTAATGCAAACTTGTACATTTGAATTTCAACCATGATAAAAAAGTTGCCTATCATATAGGGCATGACTCGAAGTCCAATGTAATTAGTATTAACTTCCTCTTCACTATTGTCGTTTTGCTCGCTAAACTCATAGATGGTATTATCTTCAATGTTGTTATCCTCGTTGACTTCGACGATGCTATTATTGCTGCTGGTAATGTCATTGGCCTCAACGATGCTATTACTGTTGCTGCTGCTGAAGTCAAATTCGTTGGCCTGAACGATTCTGGTAATGCTGCTGGTGTTCATGTAGTAGACCTCATCGTCATTGTAGTAGTTGTTCTCCATATCATTCATATTCTGAAAAACTTATGCAAAGATATAACAATGACATTTGTAGAAGGAAAGGAAATTCCTGTGCTCTTAATTGCTTTTTTGTGTTTTTTTTTATTATCTACCCCTACCTACATATCTTATTTCTTTATTTCAACCCATGTGATTTGGACACATTAGTAATTCCAAACCCCACGGCTATGCTATAGAGTTGGTAAAATTCACATCCCTAACTATATCTGAAATCTCATATTTGGGCATTCGGATGGTAAAAAGTCAGAAATTATCATAAACAGTCAAAAATAATAAAAATTGACAAAATTTATCAAAAGTTAACTTTAAGTAGTAAAAAACACAAACGTGATTTTACCCATAGTAAATCCATGGTGGTGTATTTACCACCTACATATTTATTACAACAATTAAAGCAAATGTTACAGCTTATCAAAAAATCGGATAAATACACGGCCGTACATTTTCCATCGTACAAAATTAATTATGAAAAGATAAGAAGACAATAAGAAAGAGGATAGTAATAAGAAGACAATCTAATTTTACCATTTACCACTTGTATATAATTTCATTTTATAATGAATGTGGTTTTATTAGAACGGGTGGAGATTAGAAGGGAAAGGAGAAAGCAATTCAAATGAGAATTAAAAATGTTAACGCAGTTAAATAAAAAAAATATATTAATAAAGCTATAACACTACAAGTACACAACAAAATGGTAAAAAACGTGACAAAAACATCAAAATATATTAATTTTTAATCATAATAAAATTGATATATTAATTTTCTATGGTACCATGCAATATGCCAAACAAAGGCTTAATTTGATAAAAAGAAATTTCTATTATCCATGCAATATGCCAAACGCTTAATTCAATATATTAATTTTCTTTTAATTTTTTTTCCTTAGATAGGATGTCATTTTTGAGAATAAATTGATGTATTTTACTTTGTAAAAATTCAAAGATGTTGTTGAACTACTTGTGTACATGTTCAAAGATAATGATATATATATGTTATTGGTCAAGATATATACAAGTCTGGTTAATTATAATATTGGATTAAGTAATATGCTTCCTCAATTCAATTGGTTTAATCATATTTTTAGACATTGTGCTACATTCAATTTATTTTATTGATTCTTCTGTTACATATATTAGGCTTTTGATTCCTATAGTATTAATTCTGTTACTTGATTGTCCTCTTTAATTATAACGACATTATCAATCAGATGACAAAATTATAATTACATATCATGGAATTAAATTGAAAAAAAAAATCAAAGTTAACTGAATAACTAAAATTGGAAAAAATTCATACTCCTTTTCTTCCTCAGTTTCTTTCAAGAGCTATACAACAGCAAAAAGGAAGTAACAATGGTTTAAAAAATGGGTTTGAACACATGTGACTTGCTATCATATATGGGAAGTTTAAATGCTGACATCTTTTTTTTTTCGTAAAAGAAAGAGGGTATGAAAGTTGAACAAGTACAATGGCTTTATTTTCCTTTAGGTTTTAGATTCAGTTATAATTACAAATTGTCAAGACTTTCGAAACATAACACTCAAGACTGGATTAGATCAGGTAAATGATGATTTCATTCGGCTCCTGGACTTGGTTTATAATCTCGTACATTTGATTAGCAGGAAAAAGAAGTGATATCGGGATTCCTGCATCCACAACAGATGATAAGCGCTGAAAATATGACTTAGGTGCAAATTTTTAAAATTTCGAGCTTAACATTTTAAAACACCTTTTGCATCAACCTTTGTTACATAATGCTATTTTCTTTTCTATTTCTTGCGAGTTACAATTGAAATAAGCGCTTTAAACTGTTATCCTTTTGAAGGCCAAAGATAGGATCTCAACATGGTGGATAAAGTACTTCCTTCAGAATAACTTAGAAGATTATGAAGTAATTTCAAAGACTCTGAGCAAGTCTCAGTAAAGAGATCTTATAAGCCAGCCTGCCAAGTTTTCCATCTCAAGTCGTTGAGTTGAGAATCTGATATCTCCACACTTTCTGCATAGATCCAAAATTGGTACTTCATTCTCTTTAGTGCTTGTAGCTTTTTGCTCTGAAAGCAATGCATATACTTATAAACAGTTCTTTCTATATTCTGTCTGTTCACCGAAAAATTGCGGCAAAAACCGAAAATTGCCGAAATTATTGTGCAGCTTAGGTTGGATAACTATTAGGATGGTTTTTTCTTTTGGTTTGAGCATAAATAAAAGCAATCTTAGTGTTAAGTTTAACATGTACGATTCCAGATTAATGTTTACTTTTGCTGAAATGTTAAATAAGGATGCATACAAATTATCTGTGTCTTTTGATTTTGTATCCCAAATAGATTGATATGTTTATGAGCTGCCACATTTGTGTTATATTTGATTTTTTTGAACTCATCAATGCTCTACAATGCAGGATTTTTTGTGTGATTCTTTGAATAGGAATATGTTTGTCTCTCTATTTTGAACGTTGAAACGGGCCTCAAGTGGAGTAAAAAAGTGGCGCCATGCTGGGGCTGATCGTGGGTTTACATTTGTTGAGTATAACCTTACTATTGCTTACCATCCAACTAATCTGTTGGTGTCTAATAAAAAAAAAAACTAATCTTTTGGTGCATTATGGTAGGCAGGCTATGCTTGGAATGCATGATAGTATATGCTACCTCCATGATCTTGTCCGCATTTATGATTTTTACTACCTCCATCGATTTTCTTGCAATTTTACTAATTTACAACAAAATTTTACAATGAAGAATACATTCTCGTGTAAAATTGGCAATTTTAACTCGGAAAATGTTGCAAGAGAATTTGAAGAGTATTTCTATTCCGTTGCAATTTATGTGCAGGAAAGTGGGCAAAGGCAAAGACCTCATATATCCAAGCTAGTCATTCATTCCTAGTTAAAAATCGTGTTAGAAAGCGAGCAAGTTAATGTATATCAGCAAATTCATATATTGAAATTAAAAAATCAAAAACTAAAATTTAATTTAGTAAACCATGTACACGAACTTCAAATTTAGCTAATACCTGTAAAATAACAATAAATATGAAAACAATTTAGTGATTAAACTTGACTATAATTTTTAAGAAAATACAAAAAAAATTAAGAAAATAATCAACTTAACAAAAAATATCATACCCTGAATTGTTGGACAATTGATTTTGCAGTGGTAAATGATTAGTAGAATTAAGAAAAGGAAATTTGCGATTATTTACTTATTTTTAGTTAAGAAATAGGAATAGTGAAAGATAATACAAAAAGATACTTAAAGTGTAAAAAATGAAATAAAATATTCATAAAAAAATTAAATTAAATTAAATAACATCTTCGTGATCCAACCTTTCACTCCAATTCACACACTCTCTCCCCTCTCTGTTTCTCTCCAAATGAAATTAAACCATAACTGAACCACGGCGACAAGACTTCCCTTTCTACCGGCCACCGGGAACACCACTCGAGCCAATGGAATTCCTCTCCCATTCATGGAGCATCTCATCTCTAGATGCCAGAAATTTGACCATTGTCATACAAGGAAACAACAAAATAAGAAATTAGTGACAAGAAAAGTCAAGTCAGAAATGGTAAAAAATAATTAAAAAGAACGGTCAAAATGTGTCAAAAGTCAACTTCAGGCGTTAAAAAACACGAAAGTGATTTTACCCATGGTAAATCCACGATGTTATATTTATCACCTAAGGTATTAATTACAACAATTAAAGTAAATGTCACAGTTGTGCATTTTAAAATTTTATCATGAAAAGGCAAGAAGCCAATAGAAAACAAGATAGTAAAAAATAAGGCCGTGTATTTACCACGCTATTAAATTTGTCCTGTCAAACCATCTTAATTTTATGTTGAAAAGTCATTTAAACTGTAAATTCACCAAGTGATAAAGCCGTGGATTTATAACATTTTCTAGGAAAAAAATGATTTTAATGGAACTATATAGTAATTTATGAACTTCAATTGTTTGTACATCAATTCTTGGTAGTTTGTACATTAATTGTTTGAAATGGACCCTCATCAAAATAATTATATTAATTTATGAACTAGAAAAGTAAATTATGCAATCATTTTGAATTTTTATCACTTGTTTAAAATTACAGTTTTATTTATTCATTATTATTGTTTGAAATTATACATTTGCTAACTTCTTAAATTTTGCACTAATATAATATCCACCGTTGAATTTTTCAGGTGTCCTATTAGCCTATAAATTTATTCAAATTGAATCATATATATAGTTGATTAAAACTTTATTTTATATTTTCACTTTGTAAAAGTTCAATATTTAGTTTCAGTAGAAAAGGATGTAGTTTGAATTATTAGTAAAATTTCAAAATTAATAACAAAAAATACAATGGAACTCGAAGCCAGATGTTGACACTTGCTTTTTTTGTGTGATTTTTAACCTTTTTACCCCGAGTCCATCTCAATTTTAACAAATTATTTGGTTTAGTATAACTAAAAACACATATTGGTCTATCAAGATATTATTATTTACCCCATCTTCTCTCCCTCTTAAGGAAACCAAAAGAATAAATTAATTAAATTATCTTTTAACAATCTAATTCTACCATTTACCACTTGTATATAATGTCATTTTATAATGATTGTGGTTTATTAGAACGAGTGGTGAAAGAAATTCAAATGAGAATTAAAAATGTTCACACAGTTAAATAAAAAAATATATTAATAAAGCTATAACACTACAAGTACAAAACAAAATGGTAAAAAAGGTGACAAAAAAACATTAAAATATATTAATATTTAACTATAGTAAAATTGATATATTAATTTTCTATTGTACCATGCAATATGCCAAAAAAAGGCTTAATTTGATAAAAATAAATTTCTATTATCCATGCAATATGCCAAACAAAGGCTTAATTCAATATATTAATTTTCTTTTTAATTTTTTTCCTTATATAGGATGTCATTTTTTTTAGAATAAATCGATGTATTTTTACTTTGTAAAAATTCAAGATGTCGTTGAACTACTTACGTACATGTTCAAAGATAATGATACATATATATTATTGGTAAAGATATATAAGTCTGGTTAATTATTAAATTGGACTAAGTAATATGCTTTTTCAATTGAATTGGTTTAATCATATTTTTAGACATTGTGCCATGTTCAATTTATTTTATTGATTCTTCTTACGTATATTAGTCTTTTAATTCCTATAATATTAATTCTGTTACTTGATCGATTGTCCTTTTTAATTATAACGACATTATCACTCATGTGACAAAATTTTAATTACATATAACTACATGAATTGAATTGTTTGTATTTCAAAACTTTTTTGAAGTTTGCAAAACTTCAGAGTCAGATGATTGGAAATTTGAGCTCCAATAATTAAAATTATAAACTTGTGGGAGAAAACAAAGTACCATATACTGTATCCAGTACATATAAATAACTGCATATCAGAATAAAATGCAATACTTTATGCACTATATAGTAATTTAAGCAATTATATATATGCTCATATTTTTTTATAATAAATTTCTCACAACAGTCTATTATTGACACTTTCCTTTTACATCATATATAATAAGTACAAAGATGCAACATGTGTTATATGTTAAAGATAAATCGATTCATTTTTAAATTTGGAAGTCAAAAATATCATCAAACTGTTAATATTACATGACGTTTGAGAGATAATAAGACAAATAAAACTTGTTTAATATCATTTGGTTGAATACGTATAGAAATATATATATCTCTTAATATACATTAACAAAGCATAATATTTTATACATACAGATTTTGATGCATTTAACTCCATAACTACTGAATATATATTAATTGTACTAATTTTCGTATTTTTACAGTCTAAAGTTGTAATGTGACATAGTGTTTTAACCTGGCAGGATGCCTAAATTTTCGCCTAAAATCTGATCTCGTTATACATTGGTACGTTTAGTTTAATTGTTAAATTTAAGGTTGTTGATGATTGTTTATTATTATTAATAAATTTTTATATAACAAATAGTTGAAGAACCGTGACAAATTTCCTAACATCCGCCAATAAACTTGTAATTACCTTCCTATTATCACTTGTTTATTAGTCTTAAAGAAAAATCTTATTCTGCTTTAGTACGGATTATAATATAATTAGAAAAGTTCTATTTTTAAAGTGAATTATGTTCATATGATACTTTAAAGGGAGAAAAAAATATATATCTTTTTGGACAGAACTGGAAGGAATAAAATTCCAAATTCCCACTTGATTAGACCAGATACCCACGTGATTGTGGAGGACTAGATTATATAAGATTCTTTGAAGCGGGATTGTATGTAAAATATTGAGCCTAAATAGAAAGTATAAAAGTAAAGTAACATAAATTAGATGGATTTTCAAACTTAGGAATTAATTTTAAGGATATTTCATGGTGAAGCATAATTTTATAATTTATTCCTTTGCCCGTGATGAAAAAATAGTTGTACATGGTTCACCCGTCATTTCGAATAAGGGCAATTACACAAAAGACCTTCCCTTAAGTAGAAAAAGAACTCATTAGTGAGCCCAATATTGAGTTGAAAATTTGAATCCATAAAGTATAATGTAACGAGTAACCAAGGTCAGTGATTATAGACAAAGTTGTGAATTTTAAAGGTATTGAATTTGTGTCATAGTGATGGAGATTTTCCTTTCTATTTAAAATAAACATAAATGAAACAATATATTTTTCTATAAAAAAAGTAATGTACTTTTTATCAATTTTGATGAATCACCAGCTAAATACCTTGTAGTTAACATTTAAATCTATTTTTATATTTTATGTATTAATTGAACAAGATAAGCAAATGAATTAGACTGAAATTTCAAACCTAGGAATTAGCTGTTAAGAATGTTCATAGTAATGAGAAAAAAATGGCACAATTGACTCCTTCATAGACCCACTGCAATGACCTCTCAGCATCACCAAATAAATTTCCACACTGGACTAATAAACAAGAAAACGATATTTACTTGAAAGTTAGTTGAATTGGTAAAACAATATATTGTAAATTTGTACATTAGTTGTATTTATCTGGAAAAGTTGAGATTTCAAACTAAACGTAAATTCGGTCTACAGAAAGCGCTTAAAGATTACAAAGTGTGACGGAGATTGATTAGTTAATTAGTTAGCTGAAAAATAAGGAGTATTGATATGATTAAGACTTTCACTTAACAAAAAAGATGTATAATAAGCAAAGCCATTAATTCCTTTGGAAAATATAAATTGAATTTTCTTTATATCATTTAGTAAAAAAATAACTAATTATCAGTTACAATCATCTCTTAAATAATATAAAAAGTGTGAGATCGTGTCTTAACTTACAATTAACAGAAAATTTCATATTTTAAAAAAAAAAAATTAAAAGAAGACGATAATTGTTCACTTATTTGTTTAGTTTAGTCTTATCTAATTTATTTATTGATATAAATCCACGATTTATCTTGTTATTAGAGTTTCCAATTAATGGACATAGTTCAAATGGACATCTACGGATCGGACCAGAATGAGGATGACACGTGAGAAATTAATTCCTAACTCTTTTAAATTTTGTTTTTATAATTATTTCTTTCATTAGTTTGGATATATTATATTACAACATCTCAAACCGCTCATTCCAAAACGTTTCGATTGTTTTTCTACCTGCATATTTTTTTTTTGAAAAGACCGATGAGACGTCATTCGAAGTAGTATCCCAACTAGGTTGTCACAATCCAAACAAGCGACGAACCTGCATATAATAGTTAAAAATGTTTACGTCTATCAAACAATTGTTTTTTTAGCCCTTTTAAAATAAATAATTAACATAAAACTATCTGTAACAACTGCATGCAAGAACGACTGAACCAACCTAACTCTTATTATTTTCACTACAAATATAATATTAAAAGAAAGGTAAAAACATATTAAAATCAATATTTGCAATAGTAATATTATTGAGGTAAATCCTCACAAAGGATCATAACATGGTATCGTAACAT
>CAOJBI012556821.1:0-10230 GCA_948277035.1 Euphorbia corollata
GGTATTGGTGAATTACATGTGAACAAGTATTTTATGGTAAGACTTTTCATTTCATGGTCATTAATTTAATGATTAATACATATGTATACTAGGTAATAGCACATCTTTTAAAGCCTCGTGGTTGGAAGCCTCCAGTTCGCCGGCAATTTTTCTTGGATTGCAATGAAATAGCAGATCTTTGTGACAGCGCAGAAAGGATATTTTCTAGTGAACCGAGTGTTTTACAGCTCAAGGCTCCTATCAAAATATTCGGTGATCTGCATGGCCAGTTTGGAGATTTGATGCGCCTTTTTGACGAGTATGGTGCACCTTCAACAGCTGGTGATATAGCGTAAGATTTTTTGACTCCATGTTCTTTATCATTCTGATGCACATTATTGCATTTTCTTTAGCATTTATTACTGGCTCCCAAAGGGGGAATTCTTGATTTAGTTGAATCCATGCTAGCTGACTGATCATATCTCCTGATTGTTGTGTTTCTGTATAACTTACACCGATTGCATGCATCACATTTTGTTACTATTTCATTTCATGACAATAATGATTCCACACTTGTTTTTTTAATGTTTCGCATGATGCTGATTAAATCTGCAACTATCAGATATATCGATTATCTCTTCTTAGGAGATTATGTTGATCGAGGCCAGCATAGCTTGGAAACCATTAGTCTTTTGCTTGCTTTGAAGGTAATGAAGGCTTCTTTTCAATCTTTGGATGGGAATTTTTGCACCCTGTTTTATTTTTCTTTTGCATGGGATGGGGTTGATTATTCATTGGTTGTTTGAATGTATGAAGTTTCTTGAAGTTTGATAGAATAAGAGATTCGAATGTCTTGCTGTTGTAGGTGGAGTATCCCCATAATGTTCATCTAATTCGTGGGAACCATGAAGCTGCAGATATCAATGCCCTTTTTGGCTTTCGGATTGAGTGTATTGAGCGCATGGTATTGCATTATCTGCGTAATAACTTCATTTAATCTTGTCAAGTGATTAAACGCTAACTGGAAAATCATTGGTTAGGGAGAGAGAGATGGAATTTGGGTTTGGCATCGGATAAACCGTTTGTTCAATTGGCTTCCTTTAGCGGCTCTGATTGAGAAGAAAATCATTTGTATGCATGGCGGTATTGGCCGCTCTATAAATCATGTGGAACAGATAGAAAGTCTTCAACGCCCAATCAGCATGGAAGCGGGATCAATTGTACTTATGGATTTATTATGGTGAGTGCATGTCTTTATTGTTTTGCATCTCTCTGCTTGACATGTTAGATTGACGTTCTTATTGTTGTCTCATAGGTCTGATCCTACAGAAAATGACAGCGTGGAAGGCTTGAGGCCGAATGCTAGAGGTCCAGGTCTTGTTACTTTTGGGGTGAGTGCTCCCAGTTACCTGTTTTGGATAATTAAACATTTGCAATGTCTTGGATAATCAGCCATCTGTTAATTTAATACTGTATGGGATGCTTCGGTGTTCTCAATTTATGAAAAAAGTGACTTGATGTTTTAGTCAGCGCATGTTGACTTGATGTTTTAGTCAGCGCATGTTGGATATTAATTTAAGCAATGTAGCAGTTCCAGGATATCTTTTTACTGTCACTGATTTTTCTTGTTCTTTTCCTGGTAAAGGATGTTTTAATATGATCATTTCACTAGAATCATGATTATATAAAACCATAGCGAGGAATTCAGTTGTGGACGAGTCTTTTCTTATTGGGCCTGTGTTTTAACTTGTTTTTTATACCTGGAGTCTGTATACCCTGTGTGTTGCTTTTGAACTTCTCTTCCTCTTTATCTCTCTTGCTTTCTGCTACTGCTCTCGTAACATGTTAATATATTAAAATAATTTCTTTTTCTGGAGTGAGAATGACATGACATAATTTTTTGCTAATATATATATATATATATATATATATATATTGATTAATTTTTATTCTTGATGTGAACACTAGTACAGTACATACTAATAACTAAAGCTCCACTTGATGCAGCCTGATAGAGTAATGGAATTTTGCAATAACAATGATCTCCAGTTGATTGTACGTGCTCATGAATGTGTGATGGATGGGTTTGAGCGGTTTGCCCAAGGACATCTTATCACTCTATTCTCAGCCACCAATTACTGTGGTATGTTTTTGTAACCCCCCTCCCCCTTCAGTGCCATGCGCACTCCTGTAACCTTCATTTGAGTCTTCTCCTTTCTTTTTCTCCACAGGTACTGCTAATAATGCAGGGGCAATCTTAGTCTTGGGTAGAGATCTCGTGGTGGTTCCAAAACTAATTCATCCTATTCCACCTGCACTCTCATCTCCCGAAGCTTCACCTGAACGCCACCTTGAAGATACATGGATGCAGGTGACAATGCTTTTCAAATTCATTTTGGTACCGCTTGGTAACTATATTATTTATTGATTGTATATTGAAAATTATTAATGGAGCAGGAGTTGAATGCAAACCGACCTCCTACACCGACTAGAGGGCGTCCTCAAGCAACAAATGATAGGGCAATTGCTTGGATATAGTATTAGCAAGACGCTTCTGATGCATACGCCATACTCATTCTGGCTCATGCTACCACAATTGGGTTTCTAGTGTTTTTAAAGAAAGCATGAAAGCCGTATCCCCAAGTTCCTAACTTTTGTTATCATTGGACTTTCGGAGTTTTTCCAGTTTCCAAGTACAGACAACAGTTGGTAGGTCAGTTGAGAAAAAGGCATGAGCGCACGTATGGAGAGTAAGCTTACAGGCGAAAGCTTAAGTTAAGTTGAGGTGGTTGTGCTAAAATTTGTAGCTTGGGAGCAACGCCTTTGTAAATTGAGCCACGAGCTGGTACAGATAAAGATTGTAAACAACGCTTGTTTTCAGTGAGTTGTTGTTAGTGCTGCTGGGTATCTTTCTCATTAGTTTAAATTTTTTTTCCTCCCCCGTTCCTCGTTTTAGGTCTAGTGTTTTTATCTTTGATTTTCTTGTCGGCTTGAGGTTCTTATATGTGATGGTGAGAGATAGTGTTTAAAATCAGTGGGGGGCATCCATGTACCATAGAGGTGTTCTGTGTAATTCCGAGTTTCTAAATTTGTACAATGTAATAAGAAACATCACGTTTGGAGCGATATGTGGGAAGTTTTGGTCAATTGTGGCATAATTTTAAGTTGCACTGCTCCCAAACGATTACAACTTTTGTAACTTTTCTCATTATATTTATTTCTACTTTTGTTATGCTTTTCCAGTAATCAGCTGCAAACTTATTTCTGTTGTTTTTCAGATGGGTTTTACTGCTATGATGTTCTCAACACCGCTAGATCGGCTTTTCCTAGCTTGTAATTTAACACAATGAAATGTAATGGCATTGGGAGCTTTAATGTAGGAGACGATGCAGCCATACTATCGAGTAATGTAGCAACATGTAGAGTAACAGTGATATAGTAGTACTCCCACCGAGTAGTATAATTTATGCCAATTTGAGAGCCCAAATACTAGCATCTTCAACTCAATATTCTGAAGTCTATCCAATATAGCCTTGTTGAATGACCTTATTCAGTTTTTCTTTTTTTTTAAAAAAAACTATAAAACGACCCAAAAATTAAGCCAATAATCCTTGGTAAAATAAATTAAATCATGTTAAAGCATGTTTTGAAAGTGTTTTTTTTCAGTGAAAAATATAGCTTATTTTACATGAAGCCAAATCCTCTTAAATCCCCTAAGTGCTCCTACATATGGAAGAATCCTCTTAAATCCCCTAAGTTCCCTCACATATCGAAGAATCTACTGCTTTAGATATATGCAACATGATTCGTAGACCGATTAACATGGACAAACCATTCATTACTTCAAACATACAGGAGTTAAAACACTAGATAAAAAAACACCAGCACAAACTTACTAAACTTGGTTTTACACGATGACAAGATTTACTAATTAAACAAAAACAAAAATATAAACCTGCAAACTGAATTTTATTAATCTCAACTAATGTTTTTGATCCACACTCGTAAGAGCAACTGCGTATACCATAACATCAACCATCATCACAATTCTAGATAGTTCTTACTTAAAAGAGACAAATCTAAGTACCTGGTTACTTATTATGAAAGATTAAAGACGGATGAGATTCAACCCAATGATAAAACAATCAAGATTGAGATGTGTAGCATCACATCCATGATTGGAAAAGTCGATACCATCATGGAAGTTAGAAAAAATAGCAATGCAAATTATTCAACGCAAAAAAAAAGATCATCTAAAGTAAATTTAGAGTAGCAATAAAAAGGTATAGGTGCAAGGAAGTGAGAAATTTTTTGCAGGGAGATATGTGCAAGTTCAGGATTTAGCTAAATGCACTCTAAAGGTCATTTTGATACACCCACTTATCTTGAACTTTATGTTTTTATAGGAGAAATAAATTTCAGCAAGTAACATCGATCTGCAAGAAACTAAAAATCATACAACTGGTTAGTGAACCACTACACTCTACAAATAACTTTATGAACTAATTTCTGCAAGGACTTGAAAAATAGCCTGCTACAAAATGAAACAAATACATTTGTTTTATACAATAAATCACCTTTAGTTAGGGTTTGAAACTAAATGTTTAATAACAAGGGCACATTAAAAATGCACCAAATAGATGGTTGAGCTTTTTCAAATCTGGGATCTATGGAATAAGGAAACATGGTACCCTGGATCCTGTTGCATCACCTAAGTTCGTTTCACTGGCCTTTGAACATATGATTTGTTGGGATCCTCTGTTTTCAGTTTAGGTGGTCGGATTTCTCCCCTTTTACCCTGCGCATTCGAAAAAAATTAGATATAAGAAAATAGAATTTTATTGAAAAAAACCCAAATAACAAACTATTGTCACCTTCTTTCCTGTCTTCATGAAATCTCTCCAGCTTGAAACCTGATGATTATGAAGATACGTCATAAACAGGTTGAAATGTGAAAAAGAAATACAGTAACAGTAGATGCTTATCTAAAATCAGAGCTGATAACAAAGAAAGGATAATATGAGCAGTGCGGATGCAGTATGAAAATATATTAATATCTTTCCTGTCTTCAATAAGATAAAAGTTCAAATTGTCTTTAACCACCATGTTCGGTGATCCAATTTAAAATTCAAGTCATGCATAAATGGCTAGCTCAATAATTCTTTTTTTTTTTCGATAAAGAAAGATAGAAAACAAAACCTAGACTAAACCAAGTCTAGGAAAAGAAACTCGGGCAAGATCCTCCATCAATAACAATAAGAACATAATTATTCATTAAGTCTCTCAATTAAATGCTTGAATTAGTAGGTGCAGTATTCTTAGATATAGGACGATGATCAGAACTTATATGAACCACATTTTTAGGCATCTATATTATTGATTGAGATTTCTACATAAGCAAAGGTGTGTTATATAAAACTTTTCTCAAGACTCACCAACAATATTGATTTTTAGACTGAGCGTTGGCTTCTTTAACTAAAAAAATACAGTAATTTACACGGCATGCACTAACCACTAAGCACTATTTAAGACTTTAATTTTCCAAGCATCTTGAGAGAGAGAGAGAGAGAGAGAGAAGGGGTGGATGTAATTCCAAAGAAGGGTACTTTTCACCAACATAAAAGATGATCAACAACTAGAATTTGTGATAACATGGCAATAATAAGCCAAAAGGAATAATTATATCAGGTGAAAATTCAAAATAGGTCAAATTCAAAGCAAGATAAGTTGCGCAGTCATAAAATACCATTGGTTGAATCATTTGAAACTATCAAAGATACCAGACAAAAAACTACATGTTGAAGATTCACTTTACAGGTATGACAGTGAAAGCATACCCTTTTTTCTCTCGTTCCTTCCCACTGCTCCTCATGTTCACGCTTTCTCTTCCACATCTCCTTTTGTTCTTCTTCATCCTTCTTTAATCTACCTTCTTCCTCTGATATCTGAATAACAACAGGAAGACATGAGCACCACGAGTACATAACTTTAAAATTAAATACAAAAAAAAGCGACAGAGATTATTGAGCTTCCAACATACCCGCATCTGCATTTTCCTTCTTCGCCACTCTTGATCAGTTAATAACTCTCGAACCTTCAATTTGAGCTCCCGTTGGAACTCTTCAGAATTTTCATATTGCTGTTTATATTTTGCCTGGAATACATCCAAAAGGCACAAAAAGTCCATCAACATACGAATCTTGATTTGTTCAATTCAATGGCAGGTAATTAGCAAAATAGAAGATCAGTTTATTGGAGAGAAATACTATGTTCATTTCCTTTCTGTACAGAAAGAAAATATGTAATGAACCCCATGATTTAGATTTGTTTTGAGAAGGTCAAAGTAAGGAGGTCCTCAAACAAACGAAAATATGATAAAAGCTATCACCAGCGGAATCTACTACATGGGATTTCAATACTGTGGATATGAAAAAAATAATATAATCAATTACATGCTTCTCTTATGTGAAACAATTTAAGAAATAAATGTGAAATCTCTTACTGTTCTCATTCATTCACATCCACTGCTATAATCAGAGTTTTCAGAATTGCGCTCTTGGTACACAATTTTAACTTCAAATTCATTGCATCCTAATTTTCAGGAGTTATTCAATGTACTGTATGCACCGTTCAATTATTTTAGAACTCAAAAAGATTTCCTGTAAAGTTTGATAAACATCAGAAGCCCTCAAGAAACATATATCCCAGTCTAATATAATAATAAAACGAATCCTTTTTATGTAGTTTGCAACTGAAACCAACAATAACACGAAAAAGGCAATGGATTATGGAATTAGTAAAGATGGAAAGGTATTTCACATGGGGAGAAAAAGAACAAATGATATCAAGTGGATTGCAAAACAAAACTCAAATGAACCTCATAGGACTAAAATAAATGGAAAAAAGTTTAATCTTAATGAAGATAAATAGAAAAATACCTCATCAACCAATGACTTTATTTTAGAGGCTGTATCTTTCTTTAAATGCTTCTTCCTTTTCAAAAGAAGTTCTTCTGCAGTCCATATATATTAACCATAAGCTAGACATGATATTGAAAAAAAAGGAAAGTAAACTCTCAAAACCCAGTGGACAACATGTAAATAAGTGTGTACACATATTAATTTATTTTTTGTGATCTTCTAAAAGATTCCTCAGCAGAAATTTATTAAAAATTCATGCCACAATTTTAGAATCAATCACTTCATGTCCAGTGAAAGAAGTTGGAAGCGTCGTAACAAATATCCGAAATTCAGATGATTTCTGATTTACCAGTAGGAAACCTTTGAAAGAAGAAGGTAAGAAGAAGATAACCAAAATGAAAAGTCAAGAAAATGGAATCATCATATTCAAATTTTAAAGACTTGCCGGATTACACAAACCCCTTACTATACATAACAGTCTGGAAAAAAAATTTAAATGTTTTGGAACTGACCTTTTGCTGCTGTAACTTGGGTAAGAATATAATCTCTTTCTTGTGGTTCGAGCAGTAATTGTTGTGCCTTTGATAATGCTGCTCACAAGCCAAAAATGTTATTGTGGGTGAACCATTCCATTCATTCTAAAGAAAATACGATGTCACCCCCATTATATACTTATTATTTGATCCATGTAATCAACAAGATCGAACAAAATGGCAAGACTTATGATGGATAAAATGACCCTATAAAAAATCCCTCGAACACCACAAAACATCTCTCAGATTTTAGTCTACATTTCTTCCTTCACTGGTATCTCATAATAATTGTACTTGAAACAGTCCGCATTGCTGCTTAAAAATTTAAAATTGCAAATGAAAAGAATATAATGAAAACATACAAAAGCATTTCAATTGCAAATATAATCATGGACGGTGGCCAAGCATAATTTTTTTCCAACCTCCAACCGTCAAACTTCAGTTTCCAAACCATGTGCCTTCTAAATAAATGCCCATTTGCATAAATGCATTAAATTTTCAACCGACAAAAACAAGTCTAAAGCTGCTAAGCTTTCAGAACTTTTGCTGTTGTAATTGAAACTCATGATCCACCAAATGTTACTCGCATAAATCCTCAGTGAAAAAAAAACCTGATGAATAGTTTTAAGCTTTTAATGATGAAACTACAATGAGATTTTAAAATCTTGAAGCATGGATCCCTTAGAAAAACTCCTATTTATACATTTTTTATGGGTATGGAATATTAATCAGTGTTACATAGATAAGAGAAAAGTTTTGCGTTTTGATCCAAAGGAATATTTGAAACCCACTACATATCTTGCCAAAGAGCAGAATATGATGCAAAAAACATAACAATATAAAATCAGATGGTTTATAAACCAACATTGATATTGCTCACTATATATTTGAGAGCAGAGGTCACAACTAACTGAAGTCATACATTCAATCAAAATCCTCGACATCAGGGCTCTAAGTTAGTCATTATCATGGCTTATAACTGCCATTCTCCTTGTAGTCTGTGCCCTAACTGACCATAGGACGGACTAAATTGTATTTATTACAAGCCATTGCCATATAATTCACACTTTTCATATAGCTTACTATTTTAGTCCCTTTTTATTTTATTTTTTCGGTAAAATAGCTGGAAATGAAGGATTTGTCTGAAACATAAAGTTACCTCCAAACGCCTCTTTTGCTTGTGGATGTTTGCACTTGTCAGGGTGAACCAACAAAGATAGCTATACAATACATTGAAGGAACAAGGATATGCAAAACAAAATGAGTTAAGTGAGACACCATGAGAGCTTATTAGATACCTTTTGGTAAAAAAGGTACCTTACGATACTGCTTCTTCACATCCTCTGGGGATGCATCAAATGGTAGATTCAGATATTCGAATGGATTTAACTTGAAGCATGAGAGAATCCTACGATCATGAAATATATCCATGAGGAAACAAATATCAATAAGAAGAGAATAGTCAGTAGTCAATCTACAATAACAATTGTGTAATCAAGCATCATTACAAATCTCATTAAAAATAGAAGTATAGATTGTGAAAAATAAGACATGCATAAATTATTCATAAAAAAATAATTACTTCGTGTATTCTTGGTAGCAGAACATTCTAAATGGATTGGAATTTCATTTATAGAAGTAAAATGTGTAACCCAAGGTGTATTAGAAAAAAGATACTACAAAAGGATATGCTGAGCCTACAAACAGAAGGGCGCAGAGTGGCATGAACAATAGCCCTTTCCATTACCCTATTTTACCTGCCCCTACAATGTGAATTTCATTAAATAATCAGAATTCTATTGATGAGAGCCTAATTTTTTAGTTACTGAAACAACTGTTTCATTAATTTCCTTAGGTAATTGCGCAAATTATTTCCTTACACACGCTCATTGTTCCATTAGTGGTTGAACCTTTGAAGGTCTATTCAATCACTCAAAGAATTCTCCTCGACAGCGAAATGAAAAACATGCAAAGTGACAAACTGAAGAACCACATTATTATTGATTCAACAAAAACTCATGAACTCTTAGCCTTTGTTTGGCACGTGGTTGTTCATGCTTCATCAAAGTATGGTATGGTATTGCATAGTATGGTATTTTAAAAACTGTTGTTTAGTTCCATGGTATGGTATGATTTTTTAAAATTGTTGCTTGGAACCATGAGAAATCACCAATTACATGATTTCAAAAAATTAGACTTTTATAGTTTTATAAACCATGAGAAAACCATTGGAAAACCATACCATGGATAAAACCATGAACCAAACATGGTATTTTAAGTGGAAACCATGCCATGCCATGAAAAACCATGAAACCAAACAAGGGCTTATGTATTCTCAATTCTCAGAATAAGAAAATTACAGCTAAAATCTAAAGAGAAGAGTTGAAGTCCGGTTCCGAAGGTTTACCTAGGTTCAAAAAAGCCAAGAGAAATGGCATTTGCTAACAATTTTAATTAATTGATCATAACAAAAAGATACGGAATTCGAACACGATTCAAACAATTAAGGATGGAACCCTAGCAAGTATGCAGAGAATACGACAGGAAAAAATGCATGAACAAAACAGAAAGGAAAAAGGAGAGGGGGACCTCAGAACTTCGTTATCTCTCTCGACTTCGCTTACTTCAGCGAAGAAACTCTTAAGAAGTAAATCATCCTCTGTGATTGGGGCTGAGGTTTTTCCTGCCATCGCTCGATTCCTTTGCTAAGTTAATTATCGCTTCTTCCTCCTTATGTTGCAGGTACCGGTTTTTCAGGGCGATTCACCGAGTTTAGTCAACAACTCAATCATTTTTAA